>PVKC010008765.1:0-27671 GCA_004027635.1 Crocidura indochinensis
TCTGACCTCCAAGCTGGCAAAAGACCAAAGACCAAAGAGCCCCTCTCCTCTGGGTTAGAGCCCTTAAGTACCTTTCCCAGACCCCTCCCATGAACTGGGTCGGGTCTGCAGGTAAAGTTACAGGTCATATCCGCCCAAGACTCCTCCCATCAATAGGTGGGTCTCAGGTAGATTAACCTAAATCCAGGGTGGGGTTACATCAAGGAAACTCATTTTTATTTTGTTCTGTGTCCTACAAATGTATTTGGTCTTTCTTGTTAATCAGTTGTGTGACTTTGGGGAGGTAAGACTCTCAGCACTGCTGGGGGTTCTAGGGCCACGCCCTGAGGAACTTGACCCAGTGGTGTGCAGCTGTTTGTTCAGTATCTGAGCCTGGTGATGCTGGGGGAGTTCAGGGGATAAAAGGGACAAGGGAGAGGTGCGGTTCAGGGGATCAAACTCAGGACCCTATATATGCCTGTCGTATGCTATATGAGTTATTTTCCCCCAATGCTTTTCTAATCCATTTTTATTTTCTGTTTTTAGAATTATCATAACACATAAAATTGACTCTCATTAGGTATCTTTGATATGTGCCAAGCTGTGAACTCCTCCTGGCTTGCTGGCAACAGGCAAGTGAGGATCCATTTATCTCAGTATGAGGAGCTGCCATCATCCAATCTTCCTAACTGAACAGTAGAGCTGTTCCTCATTACGAGTTGACCTTGTCCCAGGAGGCTTGTGAAAACTGAATTTCCTTGATTCTGTCTGACAGCTCTTAGGAAAGCCAGGCACCACTCCGGTGCTCCACATCCACAGTAGGAGATGAAAGGCAGAGGAATGAACTGCTTGATTTTGAACACAGCCTGTTCAAAGTCTAGTGTGGACTGACCACCCAAATTACATTACCTTGAATCATTCTAGAGACTATTTTTTACATAATTATGGTAGAATCCTATGATATACCATGCTAAAGGCAGACTTTCACTTAGATCTGTTCCTTGGATAAATAGTGTTTTAATTGCTAATTTGTGGCAAAATGCTGTGCTTAATTATGAACTCAAGTATCTAATTTGTCAGTCATTACTGTTATTTGAAACCCTCTCAGTAGTTTTTACCATCCTTTCACTGTTTGCACTTGAGTTACCAAGGGCCTTATCTCCTTGGACACATCAAAGCAGAGCTGTCACTTGGGAGTAAGAAACAGGAAACAGGCATAATTAAACCTATTCATAACTACTGGGGGGGATTATCTCTACTGATATATGAAGAATTCCTTATCTATAAACTGGTAAGTTATCACACAGTATAAAGAGATCAACTTAATCAGTGGCCATGAATGTGAAGTGCTATGAATTCATGGAAAAGATAGGGCCAGGGGTCAAGGTTATGTTATTAGGGTTTTGGGTATAGTGGCTGTTTTCTTCTTCTGTTTTTTTCTTCAAGGTTATGTTATTAGGGTTTTGGGTATAGTGACTGTTTTCTTCTTCTGAGAATGTTACTGAAAAAATGAGCTGCTATTACTCTTGGACCATCTTTCCCAGTGTGCCCATCCTCTTCAACTGTTTCCACTGCAGTGAAATGTGTTGCCTATAAAAATGAAAAGCTGGTGTTGAATTTAGTCCTGCAGACTGTGGAATGATTGTTTGGCTGATGCTAATGATTTTTTCCATTGCTTCTGCTACAGTCTTTATGCAAACAAAATCCTTAGTATTTTATTTCTACAGAGGGAATTAATCAGGAGCCCCCAGTTATTTATTTCTAGACTACAGTACAAAAACATATCAGAAGGAATCTATTGAAATCAGTGCTAAGATTTTTAGAAATAGCCTTTCTGACAGTGATTAGAATATTCCACAGATTTAAAAGATTCCACAGTGAAAGATGTATTAATTACTTTGCACACTAATATCTACATGTCTAGGGCTCATTGGGACAGAAAGAAATTATAAATACCTGGATTTACCTCAGAAGCAAAGATGCCTAATCTTGTGTTTACTCTTTACCCCTTCAGATAGAGTAGATGGACATGGAGTGAGAGAGATAAGCATGCTAGCTTCCTATGGAGCCAATTTGGGTGATAATTTATTTCAAAGTGACATAATAAGGACCAGGGATATGGGGCCGGGAGGTGGCGCTGGAGGTAAGGTGCCTGCGCTAACCTAGGACGGACTGCGGTTCGATCCCCTGGTTCCCCATATGGTCCCCCGTGCCTGCCAGGAGCGACTTCTGAGCAAATAGCCAGGAGTAACCCCTGAGCGTCACCGGGTGTGGCCCAAAAACCAAAAAAAAAAAAAAAAAAAAAAAAAAAAAAAAAAGAACCAGGATATGGCTCAAGGTGGTAGAACACATAACACTGCATGACATTTTCCCAAAAACTGCTAGGTGTGGTCTTGTAAGTCCCAAGCTGTGCCAGGTTGGTCACCATGAGCACAAAGGCATATACACCAGCAAGCCAGACCCTGGAATATCATTGGGTGTGCCCTTGTGAGAAAGTAAAGTAGCCAGACTATTAGAGGCTCTGCTCTTTATAGTGAGTGACCCAGGCAAGACTGGACTGCCCAGACCTTGCAGTTTCAGCAGGCACTTGCTCTCAATCCTTCTCTGCAAAGTAAGTCTGTTCCCCAATAATATCTGTGTGACAGTATCACATTAGAAGACTTGGAAAGAATAGTAGTAAATCACCAGAATACAGACTGATGCTGGCATTATCTTTCCTACTGTCTGTCCATCTAGTATCATGAAATCAATGTGTCTATGTTCTTTGTGAGAAGTCAGAAAACAAAGCTGCTATTGAGTTATGAGAGCAGGAAAGAACTAGGAATGAATGCTGGCCTTCTGAGAAAAGTTCTTTTTTCACTTTGGGATAACTCCAGCAACCAAGTAGAATTTTTCTGATACATTTGCCAAATAAAAAAAGCTGAAATTGAGAGCAAGCACATGATATTTCAGCTTACTGACCGTCTTGGAAACGGGTAGAGAAAAAGAAAGATCAAAATACAGATATTAGAGTTACATCTTGACTTGTCCTATGGTATCATATTGTTGCTTGCTCACAGAACATTGAGCTTTCTAGATTCATCATAAATCTAATTTATTGACATTCTTCACACTCAATTATGTTAAAAAGAATATCATCAGGTATGAGATAGAGAAATAAGTCAATGGGCTGTATACACATTTTACACACAGGGGCCCAGGTTTGGTGACCCAACCTCAGATCTAGTAGTATTCCCCCCAAGGAAGGCACAAAAACAAACAGCAAAAAAATGTTACATTGGCCTTAGTCCTTGTTAGCGTTCTAATGCTGCTTCCTTTTCCCCATTTTTCTGTCACACATCCTCCCCTATAGAGGTGTCACTTGCAGTAATCAAACTCCAAGTGAATGGGTATGAAGCAGGAGTACCAGGTATAAGGGGGGGAAAAAGCAGTAGAGTAAGAACTGAGCATTCAGATCCTTCCTTATTGATCAGATTCAATGGAGAGAGGAACAAGAGGGTTGTCAACGGTAGTTAACAGACAAAAGTACTTATCTAATGGTAATCAAGTCTAGGCAGGTCTTTTCATCTCAAAAGGGGTGTGTGAAGCTAAGGGGAATCTCCGGCAAAGTGTCTTTTTTTTTTTTTTTAAGGGAAGCTGCTTGAGTGCTCTGTGTTTAGCTACATTCTCCTTTGCAGTAAGGAAACCAGAGGAAGAGTGAAGAGTTGATTTCATCCTTGTAATCATCCTTACCTCCACCATTCTTCTTCCATTTACTTCAAAATAGAGAAGATTGGGAGATCTTACTGGAAAAGAATAAGGAGACAGATACATGTTTTCTTTTCTGAAAACGCATCACTCTAAGCAGGGATAATCTAAATTTCCAAGACCCTACTAGTAACTGATCCCACACTTTATGCCTCCACTTCAACCTGGCATTCTAAGTGAAACAACTGTGTATTTATTCTATGTGGTTTTAGTGGCAAGATTAGTGATGTTAACAGAAACTTTAAAAATATTTTTTCCTCTCATTGCTTCTCATAATATTCCCAAAGACCTAAGTCTCCTCAGTTGCTCCATTCCTCTTTCCTTAGAGTAAGTATTGTCAACCTATTTTCTGATGTCAGATCATTGTTATTTACAAGAGTGTAAGGGTTTGATTCCATCAGTCCCTTTTCTCAAGTTTAAAAACATCTATATGACTCTGTTATCATTGCCTTTAGTAAGTTATCCACAAATACTGGCACTTTGTTTTTATTAACATCCAGCTATACTATAGCTATGATCCACTGTCCTTGCTTGAGAGCCTCTCACTTCTGGCATCTTTCAGAATTATGTGCTCTTATCTGATATGATCTTCATTTTCTACAATGTTGAGAGGGATTTTCCTTTAGCTCAAAAGCATATATTAAGCAATCAGGGGTGTGAAGATAAATGATTAATCCAGCTGAAAGAGGCAGGGCATGGGGAGTGGGGGACTGGCCACTTTAGCAATACAGTGGTCAGAACTGTGTCCACTGGGACCACTACTGTAAATGCATAACCTAAACTATAATGAAATTAAAAATAAAATAGGGTCTGTTGGCCTTGCATGTGACCAACTTCTGTTTAATCTCCAGAACCACAAAGTTCCCTAGCAGCACCATGTGTGGCCCTGGAAGCCGCAGCACTGCTAGGGTAGCTTAGGCAATCTCTGGCATTGCAGTGCTTAAGAAGCACCACATTTCCAGACCATCACATAAAACCGTGATTTTGGTTCTCCTGGTTGGAATTGCCAGGATGGGCCTCCTCGGACTTCCTGAGTATGGCTTGGGAGGCCCTTCTAACCTACAACCCTTCCTCAAAAAAAGAATAAAGGGTCTGAACCTGAGAATTAGGAAAACTGAATATATCAAGAGTATAAGATACATGGAGCATATCAAGCATGTGATCAGGATAGTGTTGTGTGTGGGGGCTTAGTCCTAGAAATGGTGTCAGGGACTTGGGTCCTCAACCTTATAGGCAAAGGGAAACTTTAAAGAGGTCATTTGTAGTCAGATCACTTGGAATAGTGAGCAGGTATTAAAACTACTGAGTGAACAGATCCTGAAAGCTTGAAGGCCAGTTGCAGCCAGGTTGTATATGAAGGAATATAGAGGACCCTCTGCAAGTTAAAGACCAGTAACTTTTGTCTTCATGTTCCTTAAGACCAGAGAGCCCAGGGTTTGTGCTTAGTAAGTAGCTGAACTCAATTACGTGAATTGACTGTGGATATGAGGGAAATAGAAGGGAGAGAATGGCTTCAAGAACCAAATATAGGAGGGATAGGTTTGGAGTATTGAGAGCTGGGGGAAAGTGGAGCTAGATTTGAAGGGATTTCACTTGGACTGCTTGCAAGTGTTCCAGGGTTGTCTAGGAGATGGCTAAAGATAAGAGATTTGTTGGTGAGGAGCAAATTCTGGCTGCTCTTGAGCACAGATGTGTTTGGACTCATCTTTCCTTTCTCATCTTCATGATTCAGGTATCACTCTGTCAAGGTGTGGTACAGTCTATCCCACAAAGGAAGTCGAGGCCCAGTGTAGGAAATTACCTTATTTCCATGAGTGGAGTTTCTGTTCCCAGGCTTCAGAACTTTGATGTATCTGACCATGTAGCCACTGCTAGTATCAGTTGAAAAAGAAAGCTCTTAGCATCTCTAAAGAAACAGCAATGGTGTCTAGCTTTTAGAGCATGAGGGCCAGGAATGAGAAGGTGTGTCTCAGTCAATGTATGTGTTTCATTGTATACCTTTGTCTATAGGATGGAGAGGACATCCTAAAGTTCAAGTATTTTAGTGCTCATGTCTGAAGGGAAAGACTGTTACTAAGGGTAATTTGCTCCTAGGCTCAGTAGTCAACATCACTTACTGATTAGCCTTTGGGCTGAATTGTCACCTGCTAGGACAGAGAAGGTACAGGGAAAGAATCTCTCTCTCCAATCTACAAGAGCCCTTTTCTTGTCCTGAGAACTAGTGAATGAAAGTGCAGGAGATTTAGAAATGTATTGGACTGGAGAGATAGCACAGGGGTTAATAGTCTTTGCAAGCAGCTGACCTGGGTTCAAATTCCCAGAATATCATACAATATCCTGAGCCCTGCCAAGAGTGATCTCTGAACCAAGAACTGGAGTAAGCACTGAGCCTTGCCAGTAGTGATTCCTGAGTGTAGATCCGAAAGTTAGCTCCAACCACAGCTGGGTATGGACACACATGAATACATACACACACACACACACACACACACACACACACACACACACACAAAGTTAGCTCCAACCACAGCTGGGTATGGGCACATACACACACACACACACACAAACACACACACCCCAAAAAAGGAAAAGAAATGTGTTACATGACTGAAGAGTGCATGCAGCTGTGCTTTAATATAAAAGCAGTAAGTTCCATTAAGTTCTGCATGCGTACATTTGTCATGGAGGTTTTTATAAGGTTGATGCTACTGTCAAGCAAATATATAGCTACCAAAATCTGAAATATTCATTCCAGACTTTGAGTAATAAAATTGCAAAACAAAGAAACATGCTAGAGTCACTGCGGCTGTCTACCCTGGGAGAGCCAGTGTGAAAAATTGGGATTGATTACTGTGTTCCTGTCACAGGGTTCAATTATCCTCTACTGACATACTAGGGAATTGTATAAGCAATTCAGCCTATTGAATTCTGGCAGCTCTTGGAAACATACATGTTGGGTTTTTCCTCCCTTGTTATTTTTAAGACCCCCTCCCCTTCAAGGCAGTTTTCCAGCTGTTCTCTTGGGAAATGGTTTTATGTGAAAGTTTCTTTTATGGGTTTCCAGCTGGCTTCATTTTCACTATCTTCATGAAGGCACTGCCTTTGCTGCATTATTATGATATTATACATCACACATTGCCTTGGGATTTTTCCTTTAAATTGTTTGACTTCTTATTTTTGGTTTGCACACCCAGGCTATCTCCTGGTTCGGACATCTACGTGACAGTCTCATCCATGGCTTTAGCAAGATCCCAGCAGTGTCGTAACTCCCCTAGCAACTTGTCTTCATCCAGTGAGACTGGCTCCGGTGGGGGCACTTATAGGCAAAAATCTATGCCCGAAGGGTAGGTATGCTTCTTGTCATGTTGTACATGGTCCCAATGGATATCAGGGTCTTTCATCTGTAATTCAGGCATGTGAAATGATTTCCATTCAGCTCGCCTTGATCACTCTACAAAAATAAAATAAAATAAAGAGCAAAGGGGAAATGTGGCTAATGTTCCAGACAGAAATTATTTTAGTGACTGGTTCAGATCAAATTTTTAGGAAATTTAACATTTACTAATATCTAAGGACTCAGTGACAGAAAAATCAAACCCATTTGTTTCTCTGCTAAATATAATATCTAATTTCATGTAAAGAATGTACCGCTTCTAAATATTTTCTCCAAAGAAAATTTCTTGGCCCTGGATAGACTTTGATTAGTTAGAAGAAATGATTATCATTCAATTCAGAATTCGAAGTGAGGGGCTAGACAGATAATTATAATAGGTAAAACATTTCCCCAGCACACATCTGACCAAGGTTCAATCTTCTATATCCCCTATGGTCCCCAGAGCCCCCAGGAATGATAGCAGAGTGTGGCCAAAACAAACAAATAAAAAACTTGATCTTTTTATTTTGTTTTTTTGGTTTTTCGGGTCACACCCGTTTGATGCTCAGGGGTTACTCCTGGCTAAGCACTCAGAAATTGCCCCTGGCTTGGGGGGACCATATGGGACGCTGGGGGATCCTTCCTTGGCTAGTGCTTGCAAGGCAGACACCTTACCTCTAACGCCACCTTGGCAGCCCCAAAAAACTTGATCTTATACACATATTAGAAGATTTATGTGCCTATCAGAGTTATTTTGGGTTTTGTTCTTTCTTTTTTAATTTTTACTATACGCAAACTTAATTTTTTAGTAAAAATAAATTCTTTAATTGAATCACCATTAAACACATAATTACAAAGTTGTTCATGATTGTCAGTCATACAATGTTCAACACCTTTCACCAGTGCACATTTCCCACCACCAATGTCTCCAATTTCCCTTCCTCTACCCTTTTCCCTCCCCCTGCCTGCCTCTGCTTCTCTCCCTTACTCTCCCTTTCCCTCGCCCTTTTTTCCTTTTAGACACTGTATTTTGCAATATTGTTACTGAAGGGGTACCATGCATATCACTTTACCTCCTTTCAGCACCCAGTTCTTATCCAGAGTGATTGTTTCCAACTTTCATTGTCCTAGTGGTCCCTTCTCTGCCCTAACTGCACTCCCTCATTCTTTGTGGTTGGGTTTGGTTTTATCTCAGAAAACACTGAGCATTCCAGTTATTTGTTTCTGACAAGAATGAATAAAGTAAGAAATAAAATGTAGATTTAGAGATTTTAGAAGATTGGGGCTGGGGCAGACTTGAAGTTGTTGAAACTGATTTAAACACCACTGTGCACTGGTGAAAGGTGTTTTACATTATATGACTAAAATTTAATTATGAACAACTTTGTAACTATGCATTTCTTGGTGATTCAATTAAATTTTTTTTTTTTGGTTTTTGGTTTTTTTTTTGGGTCACACCCGGCGACGCTCAGGGGTTACTCCTGGCTATTCGCTCAGAAGTCGCTCCTGGCAGGCACGGGGGACCATATGGGGAACGGGGGGGGGGGGGGGATCGAACCGCGATCCGTCCTAGGTTAGCGTAGGCACCTTACCTTCAGTGCCACCGCCCGGCCCCTCAATTAAATATTTATTAAAATCAAGGTTAGGTATCAAAAAAATTAAGAACAACAACAAAACCCAAAATAACTGATAGACATATAAATCTTCTTCAGCACCTTCACTGAGGTCGGACCATCAAAGCCTTTGTTAACATGCTGGAAAAACTATTTGGCAAGTGAATGTGAGGTGTTTAAAGAAACTAGTGTTTTTGTTCTATATTCTTCAAAAAAAGTCTTTTTGTTTTGTTTTTGGGTCACACCTGGCAGCGCTCAGTGGTTACTCCTGTACTCCTGGCTTCACGCTCAGAAATCCTTCCTGGCAGGCTGGGGGGACCATATGGCATGCCGGGATTCGTACCGATGACCTACATGGAAGGCAAACACCTTACCTCCGTGCTATCTCTCCGGCCCCTTCAAATATATTTTTAACAAAGACACAATTTGTTTACATGCCTAAAGTTTGCAATGTTGCAGAGCGATCATGATTATTCAGAATACCTTCATAATGTTTATTCCCCCCCCATGGTATTTCAGTTTTTTCTTAAAACTCTTACATGTGATTTTTGTTGTTGCTAAATGTGTATTTTATCAGAACTAGGATAAAGCTACTATAAAACTTTTTCCTATCCACTTCTCATGGCTCCCCTAAGATTCCTTTGGGTACCTATCTTTAAGGCATATTTCTTGCTTTTAATTACTTCAGTAACAATTTTAAAAAAAAGAATGTTAGCTCTTATTCATGATTCCCAAAAAGGGTTTTATGAGTTAAGTATCATTTTTGTCCCACATTACAAACCCAGCTAATTATTTCTGGTTTTAATTAGTTCATTTTAAAAAGACCTGATTTGATTTCAGAATTGAGAATTTATCACAATGTCAGTATTAGAACAACAATGAAAAATAAATGAGCTACTAACAACAAAAGGCATTTTCTTCTGATTATAATAGATTTTTAAGAAATAGCAAATGTGTAATTAGAACAATATTTTGGCAGATATTAATGTTAAAAACATAGTTCACTTACCATACTGAACATTTTTAAAATGGTTGCAATTATTCAAGATTATGATTGTTTGTCAACTTTCTCATAGATGGAGTTTAAATATTACTCCATTGTTTGTGAAGTTACCTTATTATTTATCATACTATGCAACTTCCTTTTATCAGTCATCTTTTATAAGGAGATGACACAAGGTTTTCCTCTGGATCACAGTCCATATTTTGTTTCCCTCATCAATAATTTAGGAGACTGGGGTTTACTATGAGTCACATGAATGGCTCATGATGACATCTGATCCTAAGGTTACCTCTACTAATGGAAAAGATTCCATCTACTTTAAAGTCAGCATAGGAAAAACAAATCTGTAGTCTGACTAGATAATGGGTAGATATATTTCTATAGTCTACTTCAAATCCATATTCATGTTGACCTTGAAATAGCTCAAAACACAAAACTGACAGTGGGACAGTACTCGGTGGAAACCCACACACATAGCTGGCTCCCTTCTTGTCCTAGATCTACTTCATTGCCCAGGAGCCACACATGTGTGATGTGTGTGATGCCTGCTCCCTGAATGAGGAAACTGAACTTGTCTAAATTGGTTGGGGAGCCAGAAAGATAGTACAGGGGTAAGGCACTTGCCTTTATGCAGGCAATTCTGGTTTGGTCCCCAGCACTGCATGACTTCCAACATCATTGGCTTCATCCCTTGAGGCCCTGACTTATCACCAGATGTGGCCCTGGCAAACTCTGAGCATTGCTGGGTAATTCTTAGCACTACAGGCTCCAAACAGTATTGTACCCTGGGTCCCTCATGTTGAACCACCATCCTGATTGACTGAGTCACCAAAAGAAACAGGCCCCAAAATAAACCAATAAATAAAGTATTAAGGTAAATTAAATAAGGTAGTTCATATACCTGTTTCACATGAGTGGAGGATAAATAGTGCCTCTATAAGTTGAAGTTGGAATGTGGTAGTTGAATGCACCACTATTAAATATGGAGAATTCAAATAGCTGGGCCACATAGCAGTTGTATTTTTAATTTCCTGAGGAAATTCCTTACTATCTTCCATATAGTCTTTACCACTTTAAATTCAATCAACAATAAGGATGCTGTCCTTATTTCCATTTCGTCACCAGCACTTTTTTTGTTTTGTTTTGTTTGATGCCATACCAGGCAGCATTCAGGAATCACTCTTGGTGGGCTCAAGGGACCATACAAGGTTCTGGGAATAGTATCTAGGTCAGCTGTACTATCTGCTGAACTATCACTCCAGCTCACTTCTACTTGTCTTTTGACAAGTATAAGGTGATCATTTATTTTGAATTTGCTATTACTTGTTAATATTCCTTAATACATGATCATTAACATTTTTTCATATGCTTTCTGGCCATCGATAGGTTTATAAAAATGTTTGTTTAAATGTTGACAGCTATTTTTGATGGGATTTTTGTTGAGTTGTGTGTTTGTTATGTATTTTTTTATTTGTTTTTGGATTTTGGGTCACATCTGGCATTGCTCAGGGGTTACTCATGTCCTGGCTCTACCCTCAGAAATCGCTCCCGGCAGGCTCAGGGGACCATATGGGATACCGGGATTCGAATCATCGACCTTTTGCATGCAAGGCAAATGCCTTACCTCCATGCTATCTCTCTAGCCCCGTTGTTATGTATTTTGTAGACATATTTGGCTATGCTTAGGACTTAATCCTGGTGCTGTTCAAGAGTCACCCTGATGGTGCTGAGGGACCATTTGCATTGCCAGGTATTGAACCAGAGTGACTGTTTACAGGGAAGCACCTACCCCTATACCACTATCTCTCTGTGCCACATACACAACTTTTTTAAGTTCGTATTTAATATAAAATTAGAATAGGACCCTATGCCCAGTTTGAAAATAGTCATTATTCTAAACTAATGAAGAACCTGCTATTTTAGAACTTAGTCCTGTACTATTTCTATTCAGCTCTGGAGTTTTTTTCTCTTTTCCTTCTATTTTCCAATAAACTTCTATTTAAAAAAATACTGAAAACAAACAAAATACCCTGCTATTTCTCACTATTTGTGAATCTTTTTTTTGTTTGTTTTTGTTTTTGTTTTTGTTTTGTTTTTTTGGGTCACACCGGCGGTGCTCAGGGGTTACTCCTGGCTCCATGCTCAGAAATTGCTCCTGGCAGGCACGGGGGACCTTATGGGGCACCGGGATTCGAACCGATGATCTTTTGCATGAAAGGCAAACGTCTTACCTCTATGCTATCTCCCGGGCCCCGTGAATCTTTTTTTATGATCACCCTTTGCCTTAATAGAACTAACCTTGTTTAGAGATGTGTGTGATTGAGTTTTGTGAATGATTGTGTACAAATGACTTGTGAGGTTCTAAGTATTCTGTAGTCTTCTCTACTTTGCTAATACTTTTTTGTGAAATTTTTTCCTAACTCCATAGACTGAAATTGCCTTTTCCAGATTTTAAGAAGAAGAAGAAGAAAAACAGAGGCAGACAGGAATAACTTTGTATTGGGGAACTGGAATTTGACTCTAGTTCTTCCTTCTCCCAAAATCGTACCGTTTTTTTTTCCCTGTACTTTTCCTACAACAGATAAGATACCTGTCACACGTATCAGCTAAGTTCAGCCCTGTTTAGTCTTTTCTTTGAAGATTTTTCATAGCTCTGTCAGTAACCACCCACATTTGTAAATTTCCACATGAATGTTTGCATTTCAGAATATGGTTCTCTTTCATGGGCTTAGTCATAATTTATTTTGTGACATTGCTAAGTGAGGTATATTCTTTACGTATATATCATGTTATTATCCTTTGCAGGACTTATTAAATAGCTAAGAGTTCAGGGACTAAAGGGATAGTGAAGTCTTGCATATAGATGATCAGGTTCAATCCCCAGCTCCCACATGGTCCCCTGAACTCCACCAGGAGTGAGTCCTGAGCACAGAACCAGAAGTAAAACCCTGAGCACAGACAGGTGTGGCCCAGCATTCCTCATCCCACCCACCCCCAGGAAATAACAATAATAATGATGATGTTAACTAAATGTTCTTTCCAGAAAGCTAGTTCTTACATATGCTAGTTTATCTCTTAAATATGTATTTATTTGCAAGCGATCTCTATGATATTCTCGTAGTCTTTTTCTTTCAGACCTTATAACAAATGCCCAGAAAATACCAGCTCCAAGATTGCTTGCCTTGCCTCCTTCCTTGCCTTGCAATTCCCAATACTACATATGGTCTACATCTAATACTACACTACATAAGGTCTTCTGAGATATCTTGGATGTAGCCTAAACACCACCACCAATACCCCCAACAGAGAAAAAGGAATTAATGGCATGATGATTTAACAAGTCCAAAGCTCAGAGAAAGAACCCCTGAAATATTCCCATGGAGAAGGCATGCTGAAAAAAAGAGATATATAAATGACACTTTCCATTTGACTGTGGTGCATCTGAACTTGTTACTACAAGGACAAGAAGATTTCAGCATCTCACTCTACATTCCTTATGTTTAGATTTGGCTTAAGCATCAAGGTTCCTACCCTACTGGCAGTTTATGTACATTTTGAACCTTTGACAAGGGGGGACTTGGGGAGTGGGTGGGTCATACCCGACTGTGCTCAAGTCTTAGTCCTGATTCTATGCTGAGGATCACTCCTGGAGATCTATTGGGACCATATGCCATATGCTGAGAATCATATATTTGCACCTGTTCTATCCAAATCTTTTTTTTGGGGGGGGGGGTGGTGGCTATACCCAGTTGCTCCTGACTCTACACTCAGCGATCACTCCCTGTAGGGTTTGGGGGATTATACTCAGTGCCAGAGATAAAATGTGGTGCTGGGATCGAACCCTGGTCAGTCATGTGCAAAGCAAGCACCCTACCTGCTGTACTTGCTCTCTAGTCCTTTCCAAAATTGTTTAATGTTTTTGAACAGCATAAGATCATCATGCACTCTGTTCTGCATCCATGTATACATGTATTGGAATGCTTACATGAGTCAGACAAGAACAGTTCACAGTACCTGGATAAAAGTTTCAATTCCTTACACCCTTGCCAATGACTTCCCTGATATTGTCATTGCTTTGCTTGGGAAATCATCACAGGTTTGGAGTAAGCCGCAGATCCCCAGCCTCCATTGACCGGCAGAACACACAGTCAGATATTGGTGGCAGTGGAAAATCAACACCCAGCTGGCAAAGAAGTGAGGAAAGCATTGCCGACCAGATGGGTAAGTAACTAACTTCTGCAAAGATCTAGTTGGTTATACACCAGCATGAACTTTGGCCGCTTCATGATGTTATCAAAGCCATATATTATATAATAAAACCCTGATCAATCAGGAACTAGATGAAGTTTTAATTTGAGTGAGAATAAGTGAAAGCAACTAAATCCTGAGAAAAAGTCAAAAAATTCTGACTCCAAATAATTTTCAACACCAAGATTAAAATGCTAAACTACTAAATCTTATAGTTAAGTATTTCCCATCTTCCATCCTGGTTTTGCTCTGGCCAACATAAGTACCCAGAGAGACTTACAAAGGTATTCTTTTTTATTTGTTTGTTTTGTTTTTGGGCCACACTTAGCTATGCTCAAGGAAGGCTTTTTCCTGTCTTTGCATTCATAAATTACTCCTGGTGAGCTCAGTCACCATATGGGATACCAGGGATCAGACCTGGGTTGGCAGAGTACAGGCAAATGCCCTACCCACACTGTACTATTGTTTCGGTCCTTTTTCTTTTTTTGTTTCTTTGTTAGCTGTTGTTTTGACTTGGGGGCCACACCTGGCAGTGTTCAGGGGTTACTCTTCTGGTTTGATTGTGGGGGGGTCTATATCCAGCAGTGCTCAGGGGTTATTTCTGGTACAGTACTTAGAAATTAACTCCTGGAAGGCTCAGGGATTTGGGGAATTGAACCAAAGTTGACCACATACAAGGCAAATGCCCTTCTCACTATACTATCACTCTGGCCCTCAAGTATTACTCTTGGCTCTACACTCAGTAATCACGGAAGTGTGCTTGGAGAGCCATATGGTATGGCAGATTGAACCTGGGTCTGCCACATTACAAAGCTAATATTCTACTCACTGTACTACCTCTCTAGTCCCTCTGAAGGTTATTCTTAGTGTTGAATTAAAAAAATCTGAGAGAGATAGTTTAAGGTCAAACTTTATGCTTTGCATGTAGGATCCCCAGACTTGATCTCTAGCACATGGTCCCCTGAGCACTACTGGGAGTCACTCCTAAACAATAAATAAGCCAGGAATAGTAGTCTCCAGGTGTTGTACAAAAGTCAAAGAATTTCAGTAGAAAGCAGCTATTATTATTAGTCAAGCCTGTCGTTTATTTAGGATGTATTTCCTGATTTATATGTATTTTCCCTCCAGTTTGCTTTTAAATTGTCAGCTAAGGTAGAATCTTAACAGTATAAAACAGCTGGTCAGGAAAGATTTGCATTAGTGAGCCTTCCTTTAGATTTCTGGCATATCCCCTTTCAGCCTGTGCTTGCAGTTGTTCTACAATGACTTGAACACCAGTTGATACAATAAAAATATACTATGGAACAAGATTGTTTCGACAAAGCAGCACAATTTTAAAATCAGCATAGCTGATGGGTATATCTAAGATTTGAATCTAGAGTGTTCAGTGCTTGCTACTTTATCTTATCTCTGGTATCATTACTATCCTTGTAAGATTAAAGGAAGTGAATTTCAGGGGCTAGAAGAAAAGGTGCTGTTTCAGGCAAAGATCCATCATTTTTTATCTTTTCTCCAAATTCCCCCTTTTGTTGGGTTTTAATGTCTATCCCCATATAAATGTACTAACAGTCAGCATAAGGGGAGAGTGGCATTGTGTTCAGCCAAGATAGGAGTTGAGGAAGACAAATATAATTCTTAGGTTTGAAGATGCTTTGTTCCCATAACTCCAGGAAGATGTGCCTTGTGAAGCCATCTGTCATTCTCCCCTCTCCTCCCACCCACCCAGCATGGAAAACCTGAGCAGACTTCCATCCGCTGCTCTGCTCCTGACAGAATGTTTTTAAACCCATATGTTTTGATACTGTTGAGATGGTAACGACACATGTGAAAAGGATCCCTTGTTCAGCATGACTCTTGCAGCTTTTTTTGGCTCCTAGGGTAGGCTTTGAGCAGAGCTGCCAGCAGCCCTTTGTGCAGTGCTCAGTGCAGGCTCACTTCCCACTCGGGAAGTCAGATGGAAAATGAAAAGGTATCTTGGGACTAGAAAGGGTAATTATGAGGTTCATCCTAGACCTCTATGAGTTCTTTCATATGAAACTCTCTAGTCTTTTTTCCTTACATCAGTTTTAGTTCAGTAACAGCCCACTCGTTTTTTGTTTTTTTTTTCTCCCATGAAAAGGTGAGATTTTATTTTAGTCAATAGAGCTATTTGGTAAAGAGGCTAACCTTGTGAGACTGGCTGGAGCTATAGCAAAGGCAGAGTCAGTTACTTGCAAACTGCCACTGGATGTTAATCTAACCTTTGGAAGCTTTTAGTCAATTATTGTATGCTCTTTCAACTCCCAGAACACCTTTTATTTGGTTAGCATCCCACTATATAGATAAAACTAAATCTACTATTGATGATCATTTCAGAACATTTTTCATGTTTCTTTTTTACTAATTTGTACTTATGCAATAAGAGTCACAGAGCCTTTAAAAGAAACCCTTTTCACCAAGTAGAATCTGTCCTCTGTTTAACATACTTAGAATATTAAATTGGAGTATATCCTTATCATTTTTGATATTTCAGCATTCCAGGAGAATACCACCATATTTTCTACATATTATGCGAGAAGGAATCCAAGGTCTAGTTGGTATTATTATGATAGGAAAAATGCTAGAAAAGAGTTGTTCTCATTACTTGATACACTCAATTTATAAGAATAAAATTCTTTAATGACCACTAATTGGGAATATTGAAGCAGTTCTCATGTTAGTCTGACCCACGTGTCTTTGTACCTCAATGTGTTATAAAATAGTAACCTGTGGGAGACAAAGGATATAACTTTATTGGCTTTTCTTCTCAGTGGATGTTTTTCTCCTTCTCTGCTTTTGGATGTGGTTGAAAGTCAGTGTTAGATATTGTCACCCAATTCTTTATTAGATAAGTACTGCAAAAGTGCAGAGCCATTCACTATTAGCTGAAGGTGTGTGAAAGGTTAAATGGCTCACCTTTCATGTTTGGAACCCATCTTTTATACCAGTTCAGAGTCCAAAAGGAAGCAATTGTTTTAAGTAAACTAGTTGCTGTGTATCTTTTCTGTTGTGCTTAGCTTACAGTTATAGAGGACCTCAGGATTTCAATTCTTTTGTCCTCGAGCAGCATGAATATACAGGTAAAATATTTCCAAAGTGTCCTGGTAAGTAACGTGATTGCATCCATGCCTGTCTAGGTAATGTAGACCAAGCTAGGTTAGCTAATCTTGGAAATGAATGAATTTCATAAAAGGAATCCATATATTCTATACTTTTTCCCCCAAACCAAAAATTGGTTCCTAACTTTGTCGCATCATTCATGGCCTTTGGTTTGGTAGTTGTTGGCTATGCTAACGTGTATGATGTGACACACTGTCACCATCTGCAAGCTTTCTCCATCAGCCACTTAGTTTCTGACATGCTGTTGATCCTGTAAACACTCAGAAAGCTTACTGCTGAAATTCAGCATTTGCTGGTCAGTGAACTGAGAGATACCATGGCAAGCTGTCTTCATTTGTCAACATGTACTTTTATCTGTTTAGTGCCTGCACCATAACATCCTGTGCTGTATTCCAGAGCCAACATGCCATCTCCCAGCAGTATCAAAAGTACTGCCAGCTTTTCGAGAGAGCCCCAGCGGGAGGTTAATGCGACAGGATCCAGTTGTTCATTTGTCTCCAAACAAACAAGGGCACGTAAGTTAACTGTAAAATATACTACAAGTCATTTAGGTTTTGTTATGAATGTGACACTCTATCTTTCTCCTGGTCAAGGGAAAAGTTATCCTCTCAGAGTAGGTATTTGCACTCAGAACCTCAGCTAAAGGGGAGATGGTGTATTAGACCACACCTGGCTGTGCTCAGTCAGGGCTTACTCCTGGCTTTGCATTTGGGAATTACTCCTGGCAAACCTGGGAGACCATATGGGATCAAACTTGGATTGACTGTGTGTATGTCAAATGCCCTTCCCACTAAACTCTTGCTCCAGCCCCCAGATTGCTTTTCTTTTTTTTTTTTTTTTTTTTTTTTTTTTTTTTTTTTTTTTGGTTTTTGGGTTACACCCGGCAGTGCTCAGGGGTTACTCCTGGCTCCATGGTCAGAAATTGCTCCTGGCAGGCACGGGGGACCATATGGGGCACCGGGATTCGGACTGATGACCTTTTGCATGAAAGGCAAATGCCTTACCTCCATGCTATCTCCCGGGCCCCCAGATTGCTTTTCTTAAATAAATTAATTATTTAGTTGAATCACTGTGAGATACACAGTTACAAAGTTGTTCATGATTGAGATTCAGTTAAACAATGTACAACATCCTTCACCTAGTACACATTTCCTGCCACCAATGTCCTCAATTTTGCTTCTGCCCTACCCCTTGTCCTACCCTCTGCCTGCAGACATTTTTCTTTTTTTTTTCTCTTCCTCCCTTCTCCCTCTTTTCCTTTCCCCTCCCTCTCTCCCCCCTTTTTTCTTTTAGACACTGTAGTTTGTAATACTGTTACTCAAGGGATATCATGCATATCACTATTTCTTTTTTTCTTTTTTTTGTTTTTGTTTTTGTTTTTGTTTTTGGGTCACACCCTGCAGTGCTCAGGGGTTACTTCTGGCTCTATGCTCAGAAATTGCCCCTGGCAGGCACAGGGGACGATATGGGACGCTGGGATTCGAACCATCATCCTTCTGCATCTAAGGCAAACACCTTACAGCTGTGCTATCTCTCTGGCCCCAGATGCTTTATCTTTTTTTTAACATCCACTTGCCCCTCCCCCACCCATTTGTTGCAAGTTACTTACCATGAATAGGTCCTCCAGGTCCTCATCTCTATTGTCTTTGGATATTATTACCATAGTATCTTTTCTTGTATTCAACAAATGAGCATGATCAGTCAGGTTGCTTTTTGACAGGTTGCTAATCCCCTTGGTAGGCACCTGCCACAAACAGTTCTAATTGGATGACTGATCCATCAAATACAGGGCTAAAATTTTGGATTGTTTACTTACACAGCTACAAGCTTGAGGCATGATGGGACCATTGGTTTAGGGATAAACAACTTTTTGACAATTCCCCAATTACTTTCATGGTTGTTATTTTATGATAGTTTGGTAAGATTCCTTATCCCATTTAGGTAGGTAGAATGGGAAATAAGGGTCATTATTCTATCACAGCTCAACTCTTTTTTAATTCCTTTATTCACTTTTCTGCTACTCGTTGATGTTGTTGCTGCTGCTGTCAGCTACCTGGGAATGTGTATCTGACTATGGTGCTCACTATATCTGTGTCATTCTGAAACATGAAGATTAAAGTATTTACTCTGAACTGTTTTAAAAGATGCTCAGAAACATCTTGTTTGTTTTTAGTTTTAGGAATTGCAGTTTACAATGTTATTAGTGGCCAGATTTCGTGCACAATACATTCTAGCACCATACTCTCCACCATTGTCCACTTCCTTCTACATGTCCTAGTGTCTCTCCCATCTTAATCCTCCCAAATCCCCTTAGTAGTAAATTTTCTACTGAAGACCATGTGTGTAGAAATTTTCAATGAGAAGGCCTGTAACATTTGCTATAGTAGGCTTGAGTATATGCGTGCATACAAGGTTCCATCCTCGACACCCCAAACACTAAGCCAGGAGTAGCCCCTGAGCACTCACTCCCAGGTGTGACTGAGGAAAAAAAATTTTTTTTTTCCTCTAGAGAAAGGGATTTTAAAGCATAAACTTAAAAAAAAAAAAAAAGGCATTTATGTCTCAGAGGGTATTTCAGCTGCATGGAGAATTACTGATGATATGTGAGTCATCATACTTCAACCTATAAATAATAGGCTACCCCAATTTGTCAGTTTCCCATCCTTTGTTAATTTTTATATTGATAACATCGTAAAATATTACTATAAATTAGATTTGATTAACTATGTTCCTTAAGTTAATTTTACCTGTTTCTTTTTCACTCTTTTAAAATTTGGCTACTCAAAAATTTAAAATAACAGATATGGTTCACATTAAGTATTTGAGGCCCCAGGGCCAGGCAGTGGCGCTAAAGGTAAGGTGCCTGCCTTGCCTACGCTAGCCTTGGACGGACCACAGTTCGATTCCCCGGTGTCCCATATGGTCCCCCAAGCCAAGATCGACTTCTGAGCGCATAGCCAGGAGTAACCCCTGAGCGTCACCGGGTGTGGCCCCCCCCAAAAAAAAAGTATTTGAGGTTCCAAGGATATAGCTGAAAAGGCTAGTGTGCATTTTTTGCAAGCTAGAGATATGGGTTTGATCCCTGGTTCTACATGGTCCCCAAAACACAGAGCCAAAGTAGCCCCTGAGCACTACCAGGTGTGGCCCCCAAACCAGAAAAAAAAATCCCATTCTCAGTAGAAATATGTCTTGTGCTTTGTCCAAACTCTCAGCACATCTGTGTTCAAGCAGGTCACACTGAAGAATACTCGATGTCCCCACCTGCCTCAAGACTACTAAACGCTAGTACAAGTTCACAGCTAAAGAAATTCAGTCCCACAGCTATTAAGATGAAATAAAGACTCTGTAATATAAAAAGCTCCTGTTGAGAACTAGAGTAGCACCACTAGTAAAATAACTGGGATTGATTCTTTTTTTGTGGGTGGGACTTTGGGCCCAAGGGTTACTCCTGGCTATGTGTTCAGAAATTGCTCCTGATTTCGGGGAATCATAGGGGACACCAGGGTATCCAACCTCGGTCTGTCCTAAGCTAGCACATGCAAGGCAGACAGACGCCTTACCCCGTGCGCCACCACTCCAGCCCCAGGATTGAATCTTTTTTAAGGGAGAGAAGTCTTAGACTTTGAAGTGATTCAGAGGTGTCTTAATTCTTCTACCTCAACCCCAACCTATGTTCCTTTTCCAACCAGAAAAGCTTTTCCTATTTTTATTCCCTCTATTATAAGATTATGTATTTCCTAACACTAGTTGGAAATATCTTTTAGGAGTGTAACTCAGTATTAGAGCACTGCCTTACTGTGTGAGGCCCTAGGCTTGACCACAAAAAAAAAATTATTTGATTCAGATACCCCTTAAAATCACATTTCTTTGGTAAACTATGAAATGTTCCTTCTAAAAAAAAAAAAAGTAAGAAGGGGCCGGAGAAATAGCACAGCGGCATTTGCCTTGCAAGCAGCTGATCCAGGACCTAAGGTGGTTGGTTCGAATCCCGGTGTCCCATTTGATCCCCCGTGCCTGCCAGGAGTTATTTCTGAGCTGATAGCCAGGAGTAACCCCTGAGCACTGCTTGGTGTGGCCCAAAAACAAAGCAAACAAAAAAAAGTAAAATGTTTCTTCTAAGCAACTAATCCACTATGGAAAGGTTTATATACACAATTTTTGGGGGGTTGGGTCACATCTGGTGACACTCAGGGGCTACTTCTGGCCATGTGCTCAGAAATCGCTCTAGGCTTGGGGGACCATATGGAATGCCGGGGGATCAAATTGAGCTTTGTCCTGAGTCAGCCATGTGGAAAGGCAAATGCCCTACCACTGTGAATCACTCCAGCCCCTATGTACACAATATTAAATTGAAATATAGGACTCAGGGACAGTACGGAGAATAAGGCACTGTCCTTGCATAGAGCTGACCCTAGTTGGAGTCCCAGCACCACAAGTCTCTGGAGCTCTACCAGGCATGTCCTAAAACAATTTTTTTTTCATTTTTAAATAAAATTGAGATATAGGCCAGGATAGTGGTCAGTGCTAAAGTTCATGTTTTGCATGAGTAAAGCCCTGGGTTTAATTCTTTGTAATGAAAAAAAATGTTTTAATTTAAAAACAAAGTTGGGATATAATCCATAGACCTTAATTTTCACCCATGTTAAATGTCTATTTCAGTACAATATGTGTATGATGATCTAATTCCAGAACATTTCCATCACTTCAGAAAAATTAACTGTAGAAAATCACACTATCTCTTTCCTTCCCCCTCTAAATCCTCAAAAGGCATATCTACTTTTATATCTGTGACTCTGCCTGCTCTGGACATTTCCAATAAATCAAACCATATGCCAAATGTCCTTTTGTATCTCCCTTCTTTTGCTCAACATAATGATTCAAAGTGTATGTTGTAGCATGTTCAGCATTTCATTTCTTCTTGGTTGAGTAATAGTCCATTTTGTGGTTAAACTGAATCCTTTTGGGTTGGACATAGGGGGTTCTTTGGACCACAGCTAGTAGTGTTCTAGGACTACTCTCAGTTCTGCATTCTTTCGGTATTCTTTACTTGAAAAACATTTCCTCAACTGTTTGAATTAACTTCCTCATCCAACCACATTCTTTGATCCAGTCATCAGTCTTTAGACATTTGAGTTGTTTCAACTTTGGGGTCCATTATGAATGCTATAAACATTCACACAGAAGTTTTTGTGTGATTATATATTTTCATTTCTCTTGGGCACATATCAAAAGTGGAATTATAGCTGTTCTCCTAGAATCTATCCCAACTTACTTTCCAACAGCAATACCAACCACTGTCACTGGCCATATTTTTTCATTCTAACTATTCTAGTTTGTGTGAAGTGTTGTTATCTTGTGGTTTTGATTTGCATTTCTCTAGCAAGTGAATGATACTGAGCATCTTTTCATGTGCTCATTGGCTTATTTTTCATCTTCTTTCAAGGAATAATGAAATTCTTCAAATTCTTTGCCCATTTTTTGCATTAGGTTATTTGAAGTAGAAGAGGATTTTAATTTTTTATAAAGTCTAATTTTTTCGGTTTCTGCACTTTTGCTGTAAGAAATGGTTGGATAATTCAAGATCATCAAAACCTATATCTGGGGGGGGGAGAATAATAAAAAAATGACAAAAAACAAATACCTATTCGAAGAGTTTTACAGGGGCTGGAAAGATAGCATGGAGGTAGGGTGTTTGCCTTGCATGCATAAGGACGGTAGTTCAAAATCCGGCGTCCCATATGGTCCCCCGAGCCTGCCAGGAGCGATTTCTGAACACAGAGCCAGGAATAACCCCTGAGCACTGCTGGGTGTGACCAAAAAAAAAAAAGTATAAAAGTTCAGATTTAGCTCTTAATCTCTTTTGAATTCACTTTTAATGTAGTAAAGATCCAACTTTATTCCTTCTTGCATGTGGATACCTAGTTTTCTCAGAACCATTTGCTAAATAAACTATTTTCCTCCCACTGACTTATATTGGAACTTCTGAATTGTTTTATGGTGGGTGGGAAAGGGGGGCACACTTGACAGTATTTAAGGTCCCCAGACTCAGGGGCCATGTGTGGGGCCAGGGATTCAAACCAGGGTTGCCTGCATGCAAGACAGCACTGTTTGGACTTTTTCTCTTGAAACTTCTCTGTACATTTTACCTTTAATTATTCCTTGTAAAGCTGTCTCCTAAGTGAATGCTAATTGAGGAATGACAAGATCTGTGTAGTTGTACTTTTCTATTTACTCTAAGCACTAGGGCTTTTAGAATCAACCAGGTTTTCTTGGTTATTAGCTTCTAGAAGTTTTATTTCCTTTTTGTATTTTAATATACTAAAAACTCTAATGCAGTTTAAATTATTTTTAATTAAAATTTTTTCAATATCATTAGCAGGCTATAACTCTGAGAAATAGATTCATTTTTATTAAATTTTAAATTTTATTTAAACACTGATTTACAAAGTGGTTCATAATACAGTTATTTTAGGCATTCAATTTCCAACACCAGTCCCACTACCAGTGTGACATTCCCTCCACCAATGTGCCCCATTTCCCACATACCCACCAAGCCTGCCCCCATAGCAGACACAAATAATTTACTTTATATTGTTTGTTACAACAGAATGGCAAGTGGATCTGTCAAAAAATAGTTTAAAATGTATTATCTATGTCAACTAGATGATTCATGTTCTTGAATTAAAATAATTTATAACAACAAATAGTTCAGTAAAAGAAAATTAGTGAAAAATTTTACATCTCACAATGGTGTCATTGAGGTCATCATCTAAGAATTTACTGAACAGTTTGGTGCTATTTGAGTCTTCTGTATTAATGTTTTGTATATTGAGCTTAATGGACTTCTATGCTATTTTCCCATCTAATTTCTGGGTCCTTCTGAGCTATCAATACTGGGAAACTCTATTACCACACATACACAGCCACACACTCCAGAGGCTGTGGAACTAGGACTGTTAAGTGGCTTAGTGTCTCGTCTTGAGGCTGAAAGCAAGTGCATTTATATGCTGGAGAGTGTTGCATGTGAGTAGGGTTGCTGGACTTTAGGCTTGGAGACTTGACATACCCCCACCCCATCTTGAGAAGGTCCCAGAATTCTTAGCCTAGAAGAGATTTTTTTATATTAACTGTTTTAAATTATAAAGTTTATGGGGTCAGAGAGATAGTACAGTGGATAGGGCATTTGCCTTGCATGTAAGCGACCCAGATTCAATATCTGGTATCCTATATGGTCCCCCAAGCCTGCCAGTAGTGACTTCTGAGTGCAGAACCAGAAGTAACCCCTGGAGCTCAGTAACCCCTGAGCACTGTTGGGGTGGCAAGGAAGAAAGGGAGGGAAGGAAGGAGTAGAATGGAACTGTGGTTTACTACAAAGTTATTGGTAGTTGAATTTTAGGCTGGTTTACTACAAAGTTATTGGTAGTTGAATTTTAGGCATATACTCTTTCAACACCAATCCCACCACTATCACCACTCCCATCATCAATGTTCTTATATTCTATCATCTTCCATTCCCCCCAACCAGCCTCCCCTAGCCCTGCCTGTCACTTTGATAGACGCATACTCAAGGCATTCGTTGGAGCTGGCCTGGCTTTTGCTGTGGATATCCAAACTCAGAGAGACTCTTGTTTTCTAGTCCATGCTCCATCTCTAAAGTCCATTCTGAACTATGCCAGAGGGGCGCTACTTTCTCTTTGCATGGTCCTGAACTAGGAATTAAGCGGGCAGCCCAGCTGTGTGCTGGGACCGTAGGAGGTGGTGTCAATGTCACCATTCCACAGGGTTTGGTGGTTTCAACTTAGCTCTCCTCCTTTCAGTGTTGTTGAGTTTGTGTTTTGGATTTATAGCTATACCATTCTTCCTCATCTCCAGTATAACCAAAGCCCAGACCCTTTCTCCCACATTACCTCCTTTTCTTATCTTCTTTCTTCCCTCCTTGATGTCTTTTCTTCTTTTTTTTTTTCTTTTTGGTTTTTGCGCCACACCCGGTGACGCTCAGGGGTTACTCCTGGCTATTCACTCAGTAATCGCTCCTGGCAGGCACGGGGGACCATATGAGGAACCGGGGGATCAAACCGCGGGTCCGTCCTAGGTTAGCACAGGCAAGGCAGGCACCTTACCTTCAGCGCCACCGCCCGGCCCCCTTGATTTCTTTTCTTTTCTGTCCTCTTTCTCCCAAGGCTCTGTAGTAAAGGGTTATTTAGGAATCCCCCCTTTACTTTATGACATGTTTTTTAAATATTTTTAAGCTTTAATGATTGATTGATTGGCTTTTGGGCCATACCTAGCAGTGCTCAGGGGTCACTCCTGGCTCTGCACTCAGAAATTGCCCCTTACAGGCAGGGGGATCATAATGGGATGCCAGGAATTGAACTAGGTCCCTCCCAGGTCTGCATGCAAGGCAAATGTCCTCCCATTGTGCTATCTCTCCAGCCCCAACTTCATGACATTTCTTAAAGCAATTATTTTATACACAACAAACAGGTGAGATCATCCTGTGTTTGTCCTTCCTTGGCTTACTTCACTCAACATTTTATCTTCCAGTTCCAACCAGGTTGTAACAAATTGCATGATTTTGTAATTCCTTGTAGCTGCATAGTATTTCATTGTGTATATGTGCCACATCTTTATAATTCATCTGTTGAGAGATACCTAAGTTGATTCTTTATTTTAGCTATTTTACCTAATGTTGCAGTGAATAATGGTGAGCATGTGTCCTTCTAAAAGAATGTTTTGAGTCCTGGGGATAGATACCTACAAGTGCAATTGCTGGGTCCTGTGGCAGCTCAATTCTAAGCTTACCAAGAAATCTTCATACTGTGAGAAATAGATTTTTAATAAAACATGTTTTCAGAGGCCCGGGAGATAGCATGGAGGTAAGGCGTTTGCCTTTCATGCAAAAGGTCATCGGTTCGAATCCCGGTGCCCCATATGGTCCCCCGTGCCTGCCAGGAGCAATTTCTGAGCATGGAGCCAGGAGGAACCCCTGAGCACTGCCGGGTGAGACCCAAAAACCAAAAAAAAAAAAAACAAAAAAAAAAAAAACATGTTTTCAAACTCTCTGCATAGATACTTATTATTTGATTTATCATTGTCTAATTATTTGGTAGGGAGTATGGAGGGAGAATGGCTTGAGTACATCCAACGATGAAAGGTACCACTCTGCATATACTTCTCAAAACACCAGGCAGTGCCAGGGTCAAGCCCAGCCTTCCAAATACAAAGCTCACACATAGTCCTTTAAATGATTTCCTCAGTTTTCATCATTCACATGTTTGTACCACCAGAGCCCCATCTTGTCACAGTATGATTCTCCCATTTATTTTCACTGTTACTTGTGAAGCCTACATGTACTTCAATGTCTGATGCTTCTCTTGCAGTCTGATAGCCACTACTCAAGCCACTCCAGCAGCAATACCCTCTCCAGCAATGCCTCAAGCGTCCACAGTGATGAGAAGTGGTATGACGGTGACCGCACTGAATCTGAACTCAACAGCTACAACTACCTGCAAGGCACCTCAGCAGACAGTGGCATCGACACCACCTCCTACGGTCCCAGCCACGGCAGCACAGTGTCTTTGGGGGCTGCCACCTCGTCTCCTCGCTCGGGACCAGGCAAAGACAAAGTAGCACCTCTCTGGCATAGTTCGAGTGAAGTGATCTCGCTGGCAGACCGGACTTTAGAGACAGAGAGCCATGGCCTGGACCGGAAAGCAGAGTCCTCTCTGAGTTTGGACATCCACAGCAAAAGTCAGGCCGGCTCCAACCCCCTGACTCGGGAGAATAGCACTTTCAGCATCAATGATGCTGCTTCCCACACCAGGTAACCTCCCACTCCTTATCCACCCACCTCTCTGTAAGCTTGCAGCCTCAACCCACTTCATGTGGCTCAAGGGTATGAACGTAAAGGTCATTTATAGGCAATGGTAGTAACATTTTCACGTAATGCCTATTATTTATTTCTGAATTGCCTTATTTCTAGAATAACAATGCATCAGGTTAAACCAAGACAGATTCACAAAATATGCTGTTTGTTTTTTGTTTTGTTTTTCTGGTCATACCCGGCAGTGCTCAGAGATTACTCCTGGTTCTACGCTCAGAAATCGCTCCTAGTAGGCTCAATGGACCATATGGGATGCTGGGATTCGAACCACCGACCTTCTGCGTGAAAGGCAAACACCTTACCTTCATGCTATCTCTACGGCCCCACATTTTTGGGTTTTTTTGTTTGTTTGCTTTTAAATATGCTATTCGAGTTCATAAAAAATTTCCCTCACTGTGCTTTAGAATTTGAGAAAATTTTTCATTTTCTTTTTCCCCTTTTTAATTTTGGAGTGATCCTAGTTCTTTTTGCTTAGAGATCAATCCTGGGTGGGAGGGGATCAAACCAAGATTGGTCTTGTCCAAGGAAAGCATCTTAACTGCTCTCTCTGTCTCGAATTTAGAGGCAAGTGTTATAATGTTGGCTTTCAGCATATGATAGAGAATCTAAAACGGATAATCTTTTGAGCACATTTTTTTAAATATTAGCCACATTTTCTTTTTTTTTTTTTTTTTTTTTTTTTTTTTT
>PVKC010008766.1:0-27636 GCA_004027635.1 Crocidura indochinensis
TCATCCCTCTTACTCCAGGCTGTCACTTTCACCAAAACATCCAACAACTCAGTCAAATCACTTTGCTGTCTTCCATGGGAGGAAAATGAAGCTTAGGTCCATCTCTTGATGAGAGTCTCATCCCAGCCTTCGGGTTGAGTAGTAAATTTCAAATTCCCAAAGTTTTGTGTCCTTTTGGATTTCTTCCCCAAAGCTGATCACCTCAGTTTTCCTGTGATCAAATCCTCCCATTCTAGAGAGCAGCAAGAGGAAGTTGTAAGGAAATATGGCCTGGTGAAGGGACGTTTTGGACATTTTGTCACACTCAAATTTAATCATGAACAACTTTCTAATTTATTTTACAGTGATTCAATAAATAATTTATTTAAAATAAAGAATATATAAATTCTGAGGTCAGAGTGACAGTACAGTGGCTAGTGTGCTTGCCTTACACATAGCCGACCTGGGTTTGATCCCCAGTATCCCATGTGGTCCCCTACCTGCCCCAACAATACCAAGATAAATCCCTGAATTTAGAGCCAGGAGTAAGCTCCGAGCATTGCTGAGTATGGCCCAAAACAAAAATAACAATAAGAGAATATAGAAGTTCTATTATGTGGAAGTGATATTTTTTTTTCTTAGAATATCTGGCCATTAAAAAAGTCTTGAAAAGTAAGAAGGAAAAAAAAAAGCCCTCGTATTTAAAATGCCCTAAGATTTGATGCAAAATTAAGCATATGATCTTATTAGGTTTCAGTGGCTGTCTCTTCTTTGTTCTCCTTTTTCACAAAGGGTCACACCCAGTGGGTGTTAGGGAAGGTCAGTCTGTAAAAGTCTCTGGTCACCAGAACTACACTCAGTAGTGCTGGGGGAAGAGGGGTGATGGGTAGCAAACTCAGGGACTCAGAGTTGCCAACACTTGTCACCCTGCTTTAAGTTGAATCATTGGCTTTCTTTCATGTCATTTTGGGGAAAAAATATTCACAAGCTTCAAAATACACATCTTTAAAAGATTAGGCTTTCTGAAGGGAACTATAATGAGAATCTCCCACTTTCTTATTCAAATATAATATTTTTCTTTCTACATGTACTTAAAAACTATATAGGAGCAGAGTGAATGCTATGAAAATATTTAAAGTGCAAGTGGAAATCTCACAAGCACCAGTAAGTTTAAGTTTTTAATCACACAACTGAAGGGTGTTACTTGTTAAAGTGTAGAGTGCTTTGCACAAAATAAACATTCAATGGTATTGACAAAACTCATCATTACCCTATGTGTCAAAGCAATTCAATATTAGAGTTGATTAAAGTCTACTCTCAGCATCTTTCTAGTATATTTATATAGGTAAGTTCAATTCAGAATTGAAAGGATAAATTGTTTTCTTCAACCCATTTTTTTTTTAACTAAAGTTTTCAGCCCTGGGATACCTGAGCAGTTGTGCAAGTGGAAAAGACTCTTTGGGGATGATGCTTTATGAATTTTTGGAAACCATTTCATTACTCATACTGACCATATATTCCATACTGTATTACTACCACGATCTTCCCATGAGGCCTCCTCCTCATCTTATCTCACAAAAGTAAATGTAAAAATAAAGGTGATTTATGAATACATGAAGTCAATAGAGTCTTACTGCATTACGCCATCACTACCATTTTTGTTATGTTTTTGTCATCATTTTCAACCTTAGAAGAAATCAAGTAAATAAAACAAAATTTTTTCATATTAAAATTGTAAGAAAAAAACTCAAGCTAAACTTTTCATTACTTGCTTCAAAAAAGAAAAGTATTGCACCTTTGTCTCATAACATGAAAGTCCCTCTCTTCTAAATGTTTGTGAGGATTTTAGAGAAATGCTAAGAGTAACATCTGTTTTTGAAACAGAAAGTTAGAAGATAAACAGAAATATTTGAGCTATACTGCTTCGTTTTTCTCCAATTTTTTTCTTTCTTAATGGCCTAGAGAGAAAATATGTATTGTCTGCCATCTAATGTACATATTTGGAATTGCGTCTCACCACTAAGATAATGATGGCCAAAAAGAAAAATCAATTCAACAACAAATTTAAAAATTAGGATGTATACAGATCACTTTTCATGTTTCATAGTTGTAAGCTAAAAATATATGAAGTGGGCCATTAAGTACAAATTCTGTATGTATTTGTATACATATATATTTATATATACAAATTGTGTATATATATTTCCTTTTAAAATAAGTATAAAGTGGGGCCTGGGAGATAGCATGGAGGTAAGGCATTTGCCTTTCATGCAAAAGGTCATCGGTTCGCATCCCGGTGCCCCATATGGTCCCCCGTGCCTATCAGGAGCAATTTCTGAGCATGGATCCAGGAGTAACCCCTGAGCACTGCCGGGTGTGACCCAAACACCAAAAAATAATAATAATAATAATAAGTATAAAGTAAATAAGTCGCTGAGATGTAAACATTAAACAGATTAATAAAAATGTGCTGTGTATTTGAAAGTCATAAGTAGACCATTAGAAGTTCTCATCACGATAAAATATCTAGAAATTTTTTACCGTGAAATTTGTTAGTCTTATGGTGATTATTTTGCAATATATTAAAAGATAAAATCAGTATGTTGTATACCTGAAGTTAATATAATATTTGCTCTTTTGTTTATTTTTAAACCACATCCAGGTATGCTCAGAGGTTACTCTGGTCTCTGAACTCAGGAAATACTCCTGGAGGTGCTCAGGGGACAACTTTTGATGCTGGTATTGAACCTGGGTTGGCCAACTATAGGCAAATGCCCTACCCAGTATCACTCTGGTCCTTAATATTACATGTTAATATTACATGTAATGCTTCCATTAAACAAAAAAAAAACAAAGACAGAATACCATTTGATGCAAAATTGATATTGGTTATATCAAGAAGGAAATTACCAAAAATAAATAAGCCCATAAATGCAAAATCAGTAATATCCAGTGAGAAAATACTGTAAAAATCAATGTGCTGAATCTATTCAGAATACTGTTTCGAGCTTTGACTTTTCTTAGCTGATGGTTTTGGTTTTGGGTTTATTCTTTTTGTACTTTTGTTGTTACTACCTTATAGTTTTTTTGTATTGTCTTGTTTTGTTATATTTTTTCTTATTTTTTCCCTTTCTTCTTTCAAATGGATATTTACAAAACCTAGATGGTCTCTTTCCATATCTTTTTTTATATCTCCAATAGAGCAACATTACTGGAATCACCTTGATCAGACTCATAATTGGAGGGAGATAAATGGATGGTATCAAGACCAGACAGTCTTATGTTCATTTGTTGGAAAGATAAATGATCAGACTTGAATACCAAATCCAAAGTCAATGACAACAGAATTGACACCAACCTACAACAAGCTCTACAAGGGAGGCACAGTTGCACTAGCATTACAGGTGGTACCGGTAAAGGAGGGAGAAGTGAGATGCATGTTGGGAACAGGGGTGGAGGCAGGACAACAGTGGTCATGGAAATGCCCCTCATTCACTATCACTATGTGCCTTAAATATTACTATGAAAGATTTGTAATTCACATTGACCACAATAAAATTTTATTACAAAAGATTAATAAGAATAAGGTTTTTGGGCCGGAGAGATAGCATAGAGATAAAAGCATTAGTCTTGCATGCAGAAGGACGGTGGTTCGAATCCCAGCATCCCATATGTTCCCCTGAGCCTGTCAATATTGATTTCTGAGCATAGAGCCAGGAATAACCCCTGAGCACTGCCTGGTGTGACCTCAAAACCAAAAAAAAAGACTAAAGTTTGTATATAAGCTGACATAAATACATCAGTTGGGGAAGAAAAATTGAGGCAAATAGGGTAAAGCAAGTGCCTACAAGCACTTGGATATGGCATCCTTCTCCCATTTTTTTTTTTGGTTATGTTTTGGGGCCACACCCAGTGATGCTCAGGGGTTACTCCTGGCTAAGTGCTCAGAAATCTTTCCTGACTTGGGGAACCATATGGATGCCGGGGCATTGAACCATGGTCTGTCCTAGGCTAGCACATGCAAGACAGACGTCCTACCGATTGTACCACCCCTGCGACCCCCCTCCTGCCAATTTTAAGACCTTCAAAATCTCCAGCGGTTGGGTCCATCGATCTAGAGACAATACAATGGCCTTACATGCCCACCTCTAGTGCTGGATCATCTTAAACTCATAGAAGTTCTGACTTGGGCTTATGTGCCCTTTAATGTTCAAGGCACAAACACTCCCGATACACGTTGGAAAAAGTGTGTTTTGTTTCTCTTCAAGGACTCAAGCTCTTCTGCAGTGGAACAGGGTCTCTTCTTGGTTACAACCTGCAGAACTAGTTTCCTGCAGGAGATGCGGCACCTTTCCTTTTTTCTTTATTTGTGTGTTTTTTTAAATTAATATTTTTATTTAAACACCTTGACTACAAATATGATTGTAGTTGGGTTTCAGTCCTGTAAAGGACTGACCAGTGCAACTTTCCCATCACCATTGTTTCCAATCTCCCTCCGTCCCCCCACTGCCTCGAGTACAGGCAGTGAAATGCCTTTCCTTTGTGGCGCCCCTTGATGTGTCATAATTCCAGGCGTTTTCCCCTTGGACTGCCCCGTACTAGAGTGAGACACTGAGAAGATCTCTCAGTTTGAGAAAGGTCTCTGTTTGACTCGCTTCTCCGGTGTTCAGACATTGTTCCCTAAAAATGGGCAATCTCATTTACCCGTTGTGCGTATTGCTCAGCCGCTGCTTTGGCCACCAGCAGTGTCGTCCTCCCCAGACACTTGGTCGCTCTGCCTATTCACGGCCACACCTAGAACCATCCGTGGTCCGAAGGCTCATCCTCTCACGAAGGCTCCTGGCTCTGCGTCTGGACGGCAATGTCCACCATCACTTCTCCGACCAGTCCTGGCCCTGACAGCTGCTCGCTCTGCATCTTGACGATCCCGTCCACGACCTGCCTGGCCATGGTCACGACGACGTCCACAACCACGTCCACAAGCACCCCCAGTCCAGCCTCTGAAGCCTGCAGCTGCTACTTTTCTCATCACCCCCAGGAGGCCTGGGCCACGTTTTGTGCCGACTTTGTATGGCCTCGATGTCTGGGATTCTATTGATGCCTCTGTGCAGAGGAAAACGAAAATGTGGGTGTCTCACGACCGACGCGGCAGAGAGAAAGAAAGGGAGCCTGGCGAAGGAGGACAGGGCAGAAGATGTCCTTTCATCCCGCTCTTCTCCATCCCTATGTGGCCAGCTGTAGAGTACTTTATATTTTATGTACTGTATTTATTTTGTATTTAGAAATAAATGAGCTTGAAGGGGAGGCCAAAGGAGACAGTTGGAGAGAGGCAGTTGGACAGTGACAGTTGGGAGAAAGGATAAAAGGGGGGAGGGGACACACGGAAGGGTCCCAGACAGGAAGACAGAAAGAGAGGAAGAAATATTGAGACAGAGAAGAAGATAGAAAGATATAGATTTACATAGAGAATAAAATAGTGGAAAAGAGGCAGTTGGAGAGAGAGCCCAGAGACAGAGAGAGGAATAGAGAATAAGGAGAGGAGGAGGAGGAGGAGGAGGAGGAGGAGGAGAGAGAGAGAGAGAGAGAGGAGAGAGAGAGAGAGAGAGAGAGAGAGAGAGAGAGAGAGAGAGATTACGAGAGAAGAAGAACAGACAGAAGACAGGGACAGAAAATAAGAGAGAAGACAGGGACAGAAGAGAAGACAGAGAAACATAGAGTGACAGGGAAACACAGAGAAAGAGACAGAGAGGTACACAGAGAGGGACAGAGACAGGAGAGAGATATCGAACCAGGGAAGATTAGGTTCTTTTGGCCAAACATTTTGTTCCCAAAACCTCTTTGTTTGACTCATTTATTGTGGATGATTATTGCCCAGGCCTCCCGGAGAATGGGAGTTGGTCACTCGATTTGGGAGATATTTGGGGACCCTAAATATATCAGCAATGGACACCACCACATTTTCACGCCACAGCCAGTCACAGTTTCACAGGCTCCTAGCCGCTTCACCTCCACTCGCTGCTGCACCTGGACTGGCCTCCCCAACTACAAGGTGAAATCTGGCCTCTGCACCCCCGTGTTTCACCCCGAGTACATCCCCAAGTCTTGCCTTCCCAACTACGGCAAGAAAACACCCGCAGCAAGGAGACTCCTCTCAGCAGTCTGCAACTGCACACGTTTCAGGCATCTCCGGAAGCTTTGCTAGAACCTGGCTGGAGACTCAACTTGCCTGGCCTACTGACACCCACGGATGCTGAGAGCGGCCTGCACTGGTCTCTCCATTCCTCAGTCACATTATAAGGAATCATAATAAATGAGGATTGATTTAATTCTTTTTTGCATGAGTCGTCCACTTTTATTGTACGAAGTAAGAGAAAAATAAATTAGATAATAATGCATTATTACATAATAACATATCAGAATAATATTGGAAATAATTTTCCAAATTGCAGGGAAATGTAAGATTGTATCTTATAGTTGGGTAGCATATATTATATATATGTATATATACACACCATAATTTCTTCATCTTTTGTTGGTCGATTGAATTGTTTCCAGGTTTTTGCTATTGTAAGCAGCACTTTAGTTAACATCTCTCTCTCTCTCTCCCCCTCTCTCTCTGATTCTCTATTTCTCTTTGTCTTTGTCTCTCTCTCTCCAGACAGGCTTACTCCTGACTCTGCACTCAGGGATGACTTCTAATGAAACTCAGGAACCATTTTGGGATGGCAAGGATCAAACACTATTCTGCAAGCCCCCTACCTGCTCTACTGTACTTTGGGTCCCATTTTGATATATCTTTTTCCTTCCAGCAGGTCCTAGGAAAAGCAGACTTGTTATTCTGATCCCTGTGTTGCAAAATTAGAAAGATGAAATAGTTCCCACATTTATATACCTTTTACCGTATGCTTTCATTTCTACTAATTTCTTTTTTTTGTTTTTGTTTTTGTTTTTGGGCCACACCCAGTGACGCGCTCAGGGATTACTCCTGGCTATGGACTCAGAAGTCGCCCCTGGCCTGGGGGACCATATGGGGCACGGGGGATAGAACCGCTGTCAGTCCAAGGCTAGCGTGGTAAGGCAGGCATCTTACCTTACATCCAGCGCCACCGCCCGGCCCCATATTTCTACTAATTTCAAATTACAGTATGTTAAAATACAAATTTATAATAACATAATATTGATTATTCAGCCCTTGTAATGAGTTTGCATAAAATATTTTTCTAGTCTAACAGAAAATTGAACATTCTGTGATCAAATTTCTAATGTTGCACTTTGGAACTAGTCCATACAAATGTTGTGTCCAGTAAATTTCATTGTAACTCACACTGATTTTAATGAATCTTTCTATTACTTCACACAAAATTTACCTAATGAAGAGGACAGAGAACTGAATTCATGCCAATAATTTCCAACCCTTTCATTGGCCAATATCTTCAAATCCATTTACTATTGTACCTAACTAGTATCACATGACTCTTGCAAGGGATAGCTATCCATTCAGTTGACCTTGGGTACTACCACAAAATATAGCCTGAGATAAGAGATTGGAAACCATAATGTAGGCTATAGTTTATCTTTCAAATGTATCAGACACTCCATTCCTTAAGTCTCAGATGCAAATGCCATCTTTTCCCTATAACCAATTTGTGAGTTTTTATTTTATTTTACTTTATTTTATTTGTACTCTTAGCTTTATTTTATTCCAGGTCACTTTCAGCAGTGCCAGGCCTTACCCCTGACTCTGCATTCAGGGGTCACACCTGATGAACTCCGGGGACTGTTTAGAATATTGGTGATTGAATCAGGGTCTGCCACACAGCCAATACCCTATCCACTGTACTATTTCATTGCACCAGGCCAAGTTTGTGTTTGGTTTTACATTTCCTTGTATTCCAAAGTAGGCAACTTTGTAAAGTTGCCCTCTACAGGGATGTTGGAATGATTCAGGGTCATGGGAGAAAATCATTAGTCACCTCTGATGAATTGGAGGAACTTCCTGTTTGTTCGCTTAACACATTTCAGGGAGTAGATTTCTATAGAGAAACTGAGTAAATTTATTAATTTTTTATGCCAAATAAACTTTGGACCCTTGATGCAGTGGAGCATCAGATTTTGTGCAGAGAAAATTCTAGATTGGTTGGTAGATTCAACTCAACTTACTAGAAAATACTATATTGACTTTTCATATACTAGGCTTTCGTTTCTGATTTCTTGAGTGCCTAGGGAAGGTTTTTGTCATTGGAAATGAAAGTTTGATTGATTAGAACATAGAGGTGCCTTTTAAAGATTGAATCTCTGGCCTTCAAGGATCAAATACAGCTCTCATGAGAAAACTGCCCTTGTCATTCTTTTTATTTTCCAGTCTGGTCAGCTTTGATGCTTTTCTTCATGCCTTGAAATGGCAAGTTGTAGACCATCAGATTGTATGGAGTCTTGTGTAAGACTTCCCTCAAGTCTGGATCTGGAGGTGATTATCTATTAGGAGAAAATGCATTCACAATCCATAACGCATAGGGAAAGCAAGAAATGTCTCCTTATTTCTAATGATATCTCTGGAGTGCAATCTTTTAAAAATTTCTACTACAATTGTGCTAACATATTTGCAGTGTTCCTGGCATTGGTGGTCTTTGTACACACAGGTGCCTCACCTCACCACCACAATAGAACCCAGGACTATCTCCCCACCCCAACCCCCTATGGCACTTCCTGTTCACCTCAAATTTCCTAATACAGTATTCTAGTTTGTACCCAGAGTTTGTTATCATTTGATATTTTCTATGTCCTTGTTGTGTTTCCCCCATACACTACAGGTGCGTGGAATCATCTGGGACATGTCTATCTCCCTTTGCCTTTTATCATCGAAATACCTCATGTATGAGGACAGTCTCAAGGGAAGGGAATATTTTGATAGAAAAGTAAAATATTTGGACTTGGAATATTGCCTAAAGAAAAATTTGGCTTCAGTGGGTGAGCGAATGCCTTATATGTGTGTGAAGCCTTGCGTCTGATCAAGGACATTTGAAACAAACTAACACAAATAAGCCTGAAGTGCTCTCCATAATAGCTTTACAGACAGGGCTGGCATGCCCCTAAGTTTAACTTCAAGATGACTTAATTCATGTCTGATAGACATGCTATGAGTCTTGATCATTCTCTCTATTGATCAGGCAGTAGGAGTCTAGCCTGGATCATTTTGAGTTCAAAAGGCAATCTGTGTATTCCTGTCTTTGCAAAGTAAGTTCTGTGTGGCTCAAAGCCAAACTGAAGCCAGATCTTTCAATGAGACACAGAGAAAAATCAGATACTTGAGATGTTCCAGGTAGGGAATTACTGTGTGAGACTACCTCTCCTCTCCCTCCCTTTTTTTGGAGGGGTCACACCAGATGTGGCATTGTGCTCAGTAATTACTCCTGGTAGGTTTGGGGGATTATATAGGATGCTGGGGTTGACTTTTGTAAGGCAAATGCCCTACTCACTGTGTTATCACTTCGAACCTCTCTCCTCCCTTTTATAAAAGGTACCTGCATACTGGGTCAACAAATTAGTGTAATTACTTTAGTCTTTTATTCACTTTTATCAAAAATTTCTGCTAATTTTATTATTCATTGAGGTAACAATGAAATAGAAGAGTGTAAGGAGTACAACATTGCCACATAAAACCCACCACCAAAGTGCCAGTATCCTTATACCAGTGTGCTTAGGATTCTTCTCATTCAGACTCTTGCTTTTCATCACTTTTTAGTTTTAAGGTGGTGTTCCCCAGTGGTACTCAGGACCTGGGGTGACTCTTCGTAAAATATCATCCAGATGTGGTAGGTGCTTTGACCCCAAGACGCAGTCTTGCAGTATGGTGGTGCTCAGCCCTCAAGACTCTACACAATGGTGTTCAGAAGACTGGACCTCATTCGTGTTCCCATACACTCTAACTATCTCTAGGCACTGATTTCTTTGTTTGTTTTGCCACACCCAGTGATACTCAGAGGTTACTCTTGACTCTGTAGGAGCCCTAGTAGGAAGCATGTAAGCTAAATGTCCCACACACTGGACTATTGCTCCTGCCCTTGGGACTGGCTTTGTCTTTTATCAATTACCTAATGTATATGGCTTTGATTAGATAAAATGTGAAATATGAAATTCAAGCCCATAGGAAAAATAGCTTGTCTTCCTTCCTTACAGATTCAGTTTTCTTCTTTGAAGACCTTTTTTTGCCTATTGTGGTGTGTGTGTGTATGTGTGTGTGTGTGTGTGTGTGTGTGTGTGTGTGTGTGTGTGTGTGTGTGTGCAAAGTTAATATAAAGCTATATCTCTTTTGCAGACATACACAACATAATCATCTATCTATATACATACACACATATATATACTTTGTGCACTATACTTTTCTCTTTGCTTGGGGGCCTCCCCTGGTGGCTTACTTCTGGCTTTGTGCTCAAGGATCAATCTTGATGTTGTTGGGGGTACCATAAGTGTCGATGAGAACCAGAGTTATATACAAGACAAGTGATTAAACCTTGTACTATTTCTCTGGCCCTGCTGTGGGTTCTAGCACCATATGTCTAGTGACTTGGGAGGAGTCTTGTCTGCCTGTGCATCCACTTGTAGGCAGGGAGACTTCAGTATGGGCTGGGGAACTGAAAAGAACCTGTAGAAAGACTGTAGAAAGGCTTCATGACTGAGAGTTTATGGGACTAACTGCCATACACAAATACCTAAAATAAGAGCAACTTTGTAGAAGGCCACAGATCCAGAGGAGATGAATCAGCACTCTACTAAAGCAACAGGAGCAAACAAACTAAACTCTTCTGGGAGAGAGTAAAACAGTGAGTAAAATTCTCATTTACCAGATGTATGGGTTACTGATCATTGATTTCTATAGCATTTTAATTTGTGTGGAACACACTTCCACAGTCAAAGTAATTTTGTCAAAGATTTATTTGTCTGAATTTCCAGTATACTATTTTGACATGCTAATTAATTTTTCATATTCAAAGATAATGTCTGGAAATCAGTTAAAAAAGAAATCAATTTATCTCTATTTGAACCTATCATAGTATAAAAAGTTCTCTGATTTGGGGAGAGGAAAGGGACTGAGGAAAGAGAAAGAAAAGTATCTGTGGGCCTTAAAAGATGAAATTTCTGTTAACTCTGTTATGGAGTCTGGCATGAATCCTGTCCATGAGCACTGAGAAATCTTCCCTTTAGGGTTTCTGTATGTGGTTTTTGTAGACCACTGAACACCCCAATTATCATACATATATCTCTCCACATTCTTTTTCCAATTTCTCTTATAGGAAGTAGCAAGATTAAGCTTAGATAGACTGGAGGAATGCAGAGAACACAGGCCAGGAACTGTGTGTCATAAAGAAACCACAAGCTTAACTGTAGAGCCATATAAAGAAAAGCAGAGCAATTGGTTTCTATCAATTGATCTCTACTTGTAAGTTCTAAAGTTGATATTATGAACTGAAATGAGATTATTAAAATTGAGGATTACATCTCCTAGTGAGCACTGTGAAAATAGTGAAGGATGTATTTGTTTGTTCTACAGGTGAAATACCCAGATTGGAGAACCATACACTGAGTGATTGTTTAAGAAAACAAACAGTTAATAGCTTGGGTCAATATATTTTGTTTTTTGAAAGTAGGAAGGGCAGATGCTTTTAAACTCTGATGACCCCTTGGAAGTCAAAGGAAGTCTCAGAGTGAAGGAAAGGCTTGCATAGACCTACCTTGTTCTAAAGTCCACACAATTTTAGTCCAACATTAAAATGACTTTAGGAGCTAATAATATTTCCTTTAATAAAATGATATTATGGATCAAAGAGATGTTAAGGGGTTAAAGTGCTTGTCTAGTATGAAGCCAATCCCAGTTCTATCTCCAGTGCCATGTATAATCTCCCAACTGACCTTGAACAAAGAAGCCAGGAGTAGTCCCTGACCATTGCCAGATATAGTCCAATGCCTCCTCAATTTCCATATTATCTTTATTAATCATGTCAACTAATATTTGTATAATGAAGTTATTTCTATATCCACTCTGACACTATCCTTCATAGTAGATGTCAGGATACATTATATATTTATAATGATCTCTATTTAACCATATAAAATTTCATAGATATTTTAAACCTTGCCCAATGTTACACTGTAATAGTAGAAGAGGACACTCATTTTATCTAGACAGTTGCTCTTTCAGCTCTTCTCAACAAAAAATGTACCTGAGAATTTCTGGTGTTGAAGTGGCAGAATGAAGACGTAGCTGAATGTTTCCTCTGTCTCTCAGAAACATGGCAGTCCAAGCTGATAGACTAATTATGGTCCATCGCTTTCATGGAAGGACGAACTAAGGCACTGTACCAGCAAGCATGGTACTGCTGCAGGTCAATACAGGACTCCTCAGACACTTAATTGTCAAATAGAGGTTCTTGGTGCCTTGCAAGGCTCTGACCCCTGCCTGACTGAACTCTTAGTCCAGGAGACTCATAATGATGGTGAATGATTATTGGTTGGAACCATGGTAGGATCTATATAAAAATATTGAAGAAAAAGAACAAGACAGGAGGAAATAGGAATGTGTGTCTACAGGGCATGGGGTGAAGTAGGCAGGGTTAGACACATGGAAAAACATCATCAGAAACCTGACATCACAAACAATACAAAATCAACATCAAGAATATTACTAAGAACTCACAAAAAGAAAGAAAATCATTGATTTACAAAATAAGACCTTCAAGTTGAATTGTAGTTTCTGAAAGAAGACAAAATGAAATAATATGAAATAAAGCAAACCCTCAGGAAGGGTGTCCAGAATCACTTTTGAAGAAGCTCAAAGAATCAATATTGCTAAAGTACAGGAATAAAAACCAAAGATATATGATAAACACAGGAGATATAATAATGATATCCATAATTAATAAGATATTTGAATCTCAATTTTAAATATTATATCTTAATCAAGGGAGAAAAACATAAACTGAATTATCAGTGCTCAGACATTTTATTTTAGTAAAATAACTGGAAACCAGAGGGATAAAAAGATTTTTCTAACTGTGTATTTTACACATATAACAATATTCAAAAAGAAAGATGTATATAATGGGAAAGTAAATTAGGTTTAGAGTTTTTCTTATTTTTCATTGTTATACAGTAAAGCTTATAAATGCATGCTATTTCATAATATTAATTCATATATTATGCTATATAAATTCATATATACATTAACATATATGTAAGTACTTAATATATAATATATAAAGTTATTAAGAAAATAACAAAGGGAGCAGGAGAGATAGTAGAAAAGATAAGGAGTTTGCTTTTCATGCAACCAACCCCAATTCAGCTCAGTGCTTCATATGGTCATGTAAGCACCACCAGAATCAGGAGTAAACCCTGAGTACGACTGGGTGTTCTCCATACAAAACAAAACAAAAGGAAGGAAAAGTAAAATCATTATAGAGAGATTTAACTATTATGTAAAACGAAAAAGAAAACCTAACCTACATAGCAAAAGATAGATATTAAATCATCAACAAAAACCAACATCATTTCATTACCTAATACAGGTCTAAAAAATAATACCTAATAAAGGTCTGCCAGAGCCATCTGAAGAAATTTACTGTCCAAATATATACATATGTGAAAGGATGCATGGACATAAATGTCTACTGAAGAATTGTTCACTACATTATGATACTGGAAACAAGTTGAAAGTCCATTAATATTACTGAGCAAATAAATTAAAGCACATCCATTAAGTGAAATACTCTATTTTTTTCTGTTTCTTTTTTCCCTTTATTTAAAGATCTTGATTATATATATGGTTGTGATTAGGTTTCAGTCATGTAAGGAACACCCCCTTCACCAGTGCAACATTCCCACCACCAATGTCCCAAATCACCCTCCTTCCCAAACCACCCCACCTGTACTCCAGACAGGCTTTCCAGTTTTCTCATTCATTCACATGATTAGGGTAGTTCTCTGTGTAGTTATTTCTATAACTGCACTCACCACTCTCTGTGGTGTGCTTCATGAAGTGAGCTGGAAGTTCCAGCCCTCCTCCCATTGTCTCTGAGGATTGGTGCAAAAATAACTTATATTTTTCTCAAAACCCATAGATGAGTGAGACTATTCTGTGTCTCTCTCTCTCCCTCTGACTTATTTCACTCAGCATGGTAGATTCCATGTACATCCATGTATAGGAAAATTTCATGACTTCATCTCTCCTGGTGGCTGCATAATATTCCATTGTGTATACGTACCACAGTTTCTTTAGCCATTCATCTGTTGAAGGGCATCTTGGTTGTTTCCAGAGCCTAGCTGTTGTGAATGGTGCTGCTCTATTTAGCACTAAAACTTCAAAATTTTATTTTTAAGTCTAAAAATGAAAGTGGTTAAAAACAAAAGCAGGCCAGAGAAATAGTACAAGGTTTAATCACTTGCCTTGTATATAACTGACTCTGGTTCTCATTGCCACTTACAGTACAGTACCCCCAGCACTGATCCTTGAGCACAAAGCCAGGAGTAAGCACTGAGCAGCACCAGGGGAGGTCCCCAAAACAAACACAAAAATATAGTGCACAAACTATATTTATGGAAAATTATACATATGTGTATGTATATAGATAACCAGATGATTGCAAATTGTCAATAGCTTTATATTAACTGTGCTAACACACACACAATATGCAAAAACAGTTGTCTTCAAAGAAGAAAACTGAATCTGTAAGGAAGGAAGACAAGCTATTTTTCACAAAGTATCCTATGGCCTTGAATTTCATATTTCATATTTTATCTAATCAAAGCCGTATACGTTAGGTAATTGATAAAAGACAAAACCAGTCCCAAGGGCAGGAGCACCAGTCCAAATGTGGGACATTTAGCTTGCATGCTTCCTACTGGAGCTCCTACAGAGTCAAGAGTAACCTCTGAGTATCACTGGATGTTGCCAAAAACAAACAGAAAATCAGTGCCTAGAGATAGCTAGAGTGTATGGGAACCATGAATGAGGTCCAGTCTTCTGAACACCATTGTGTAGAGTCTTCAGGGTTGAGCACAACCATACTGCAAGACAGCATCTTGGGGTCAAAGCACCCACCACATCTGGATCATGTTTTCCAAAGAGTCACCCCCATGGTCCTGAGGACCACTGGGGAGCACCACCTTAAAATTAAAAAGGGATGAAAAACAAAAGTCTGAATGGGAAGAGTCCTAAGGACACTGGTAAAAGGATACTGCACAAGTCAACCCCAGCAACCCATATGATCCCCCAGGCCTACCAGGAGTGATTTCTGAGTACAATGCCACATCTGGTTTGACCCCCCTCCCAAAAAAAAGGGAGGGAGAGGAGAGGTAGTCTCATACAGTAACTCCCTACCTGGAACATCTCAATTATCAGATTTTTCTCTGTGTCTCATTGAATGATCCGGCTTCAGTTTGGCTTTGAGCCAAACAGAACTTACTTGGCAAAGACAGGAACACACAGATTGCCATTTGAACTCAAAATGAACCAGGCCAGACTCCTACTGCCTGATCAACAGAGAGAATGACCACGACTCATACCATGTTCATCAGACATGAATTAAGTCATATTGAAGTTCAACTTAGGGGCATGCCAGCCCTGTCTGTAAAGCTATTATGGAGAGCACTTCAGGGTTTCTTGTGTTAGTTTGTTTCCAATGTCCTGGATCAGACCCAAGGATTCACACACATATAAGGGATTAGCTCACACACTGAAGCCAATATTTTTCTTTAGCCAATATTCCAAGCCCCAATATTTTACTTTTCCATCAAATATTCCCTTCCCTTGAGACTGTCCTCATACATGGCATATTATGGTGAGTGAAAAAAGGCAACAGGATATAGACAAATCCCAGATGATTCCATTCACCTGTAGTGTATGGGGGAAGTATAACAAGACATAAAAAATATCAAATGATAACAAACTCTGGGTACAAATTGGAATACTATATTAGGAAATTGGAGGTGAACAGGAAGTGCCATAGGGGGTTGCGGTGGGGAGATAGTCCTGGACACTATGGTGGTGGTGAAGTGAGGTACCTGTGTATACCAAGACCAGCAATGCCAGGAATACTGCAAGCATGTTGGCATAATTGTAGTAGAAATTTTTAAAAGCTTGCACTCCAGGAGAGATATCATTAGTGATAAGGAGATATCTCTTGCTTTCCCTATACGTTATAGGTTGTGAATGCATTTTGTCCTTATAGATAATCATCTCAGATCCAGACTTGAGGGAAGTCTTACACAAGACTCCATACAATCCTATGGTCTACAACTTGCCATTTCAAGGCATGAATAAAAGCGTCAAAGCTGACCAGTGTGGACATAAAAAGAATAAGGGCAATTTCCCCATGAGAGTTGTATTTGATCCTTGAAGACCAGAGATTCAATCTTTTAAAAGGCACCTCTATGTTCTAATCAATCAAGCTTTCGTTTACAATGACAAAAACCTTCCCTAGGCATTCAAGAAATCAGAAAAAAAAGCCTTGTACATGAGAAGCCAATATAGTATTTTCTAGTAAGTTGAGTTGAATCTACCAACCAATCTATAATTTTCTCTGCAGAAAATCTGATGCTCCACTGCTTCAAGGGTCCAAAGTTTATTTGGCCTACAAAAAAATTAATAAAATTACTCAATGCCTCTCTAGAAATCTACTTCCTGGAAATTTCTTACGTGAACAAACAGGAAGTGACCCCAATTCATCAGAGGTGACTAATGATTTTCTCCCATGACCCTGAATCATTCCAACATCCCTGTAGAAGGTAATATTACCTACTTTGGAATACAAGGAAATGTAAAGCCAAGCACAAATCTGGCCTGGAGCAAGAAATAGTACAGTGGATAGGGTGCTGGCTTCGCATGTGCTAGGCCCTGATTCAATCACCAATGTTCTAAACAGTCCCTGGAACCCACCAGGTTTGACCCCTGAACGTAGAGCCAGGAGTAAGTCCTTTTACTGTTGAAAGTGAACTGGATTAAAATAAAGATAAGAATAAAAATAAAATAAAGTAAAATAAAAATACTCACTAATTGAGTATAGAGAAAAGATGGTATTTGCATCTGAGACTTAAAAACAGAGAGTCTGATACTTTTGAAAAGATAAACTATAGCCTACATTATGGTTTTCAAACTCTTATCAGGTTATATTTTGTGGTAGTCTCCAAGGTCAACTGAATGGATAGATATCCCCTGAAAGAGGGATATGATACTAGTTAGGTAAACAGTAACTGGATTTGAAGATATTGGCCAATGTAACGGTTGGAAACTATTGGCATGAATTCAGTTCTCTGTCCTCTTCATTAGGTAAATTTTGTGTGAAGTAATAGAAAGATTCATTAAAATCTGTGTGACTTATAATGACATTTACTGGACACAACATTTTTTATGGACTAGTTCCAAAGTGCTACATTAGAAATTTGATCACAGAATGTTCAATATTCTGTTAGACTAGAAAAATATTTTATGCAAACTCATTCCAAGGGCTGAATAGTCAATATTATGTTATTATAAATTTGTATCTTAACATACTGTAATTTGAAATTAGTAGAAATGAAAGCATAAGGTAAAAGGTGTATAAATGTGGGAACTATTTGATCTTTCTAAGTTTGCAACACGGGGAGCAGAAAACTAGTCTGCTTTTCCTAGGACCTGCTGGAAGGAAAAAGATACATCATAATGGGAGCAATAGTATATTAGAGCAGGTAGGGGGTTTGCAGACTAGTGCTTGATCCCTGCCATCCCAATATGATCCCTGAGTCTCATTAGAAGTCATCCATGAGTGCAGAGTTAGAGTAAACCTAATGGAGGCATTACATGTAATATTAACATGTAATATTCGGGGCCAGAGACATAGTGGGTAGAGCATTTGTCTGTACTTGGCCAACCCAGGTTGATTACCAGCATCACAAATTGTCCCCTGAGCACCTCCAGGAGTATTTTCTGAGTTGAGAGACCAGAGTAACCCCTGAGCATACCTGGATGTGGCTGAAAAATAAACAAAAGAACAAATATTACATTAAATTCAGGTATACAAGATACTGATTTCATATTTCAATATATGCAAAATAATCACCATAAGTCTAACAACTGTCATGGCAAATAATTTCTAGATATTTTATCATGATGAGAACTTCTAATAGTCTATTTACGACTTTCAAATACACAGCACATTTTTATTAATCTGTTTACTGTTTACATCTCAGAAACTTATTCACTTTATACTTATTTTAAAAGTAAATATATATGTATATATACAATTTGTACTTATTGGCCCACTTCACATATTTTTAGCTTATAGCTCTGAAACATAAAAAGTGATCTGTATACATCCTAATTTTTAAATTTGTTGTTGAATTGATTTTTTTCTTTTTGGCCATTGTATCTTAGTGGTGAGACGCAATTCCAAATATGTACATTAGATTGCAGACAATATCTACTTTCTCTGTAGGCCGTTCAGAAAGAAAAAAATGGGAGAAAAACGAAGGAGTATAGTTCAAACATTTCTATTTATCTTCTAACCTTCTGTTTCAAAACACATGTTACTCCTAGCATATCTCTAAAATCCTCACAAACATTTAGAAGAGAGGGACTTTCATGGTATGAGACAAAAGTGCAATACTTTCCTTTTTTGAAACGAATAATGAAAAGTTTAGCTTGAGTTTTTTTTTTTTTAACAAATTCTTCCACCCTGACTGACAAACTCCAGACACAGTGACCCATAGTTTCTGATAACAGATAGAATAAGGATATCTAGCGCAAAGGCTATTATTAGTGCAATATTAGTGCAAAGGCTGGAATATTTACAAAACAGTGGCCATCGGCTGATAACCAATCAGCAAGCATCTTTAATGTATAGTGCTCAATCATTGAAGGTAAGCTATTCTATTGGTGCCTGGGGGTTTGAAACCCTCATTGTTGAAATAAAATCAAACAAACTTATTTCATCAGGGAACTATCCTAACCTTGGGGTTATTACTATTATTTTATTTTTGTTTAAATAGTGTTATTTGGGGCCCGGGAGATAGCATGGAGGTAGGGCGTTTGCCTTTCATGCAAAAGGTCATCGGTTCGAATCCCGGTGCCCCATATGACCCCCGTGCCTGCCAGGAGCAATTTCTGAGCATGGAGCCAGGAGTAACTCCTGAGCACTGCAGGGTGTGACCCAAAAACCAAAAAAAAAAAATAGTGTTATTTACAAAGCTGCTCTTAATAAAATTGCTTTAGGAATTTAACATTCCAACACTAATTGTACTTCTGGTATGACTTTTCCTCTACCAATGTCCCCAATTTCTTACCCCAAGCCTTTCCATTAGTAGATGCAATCAAATTTACTCCACACTACTTGTTACAAAAAAATGACAAATGGATAGGGTTCTGGAGAGAGAGCTTGTAGGTAAGGTATTTGCCCTGCATGTAGAAGGACGGTGGATCAAATCCCAGTATCCCATATGGTCCCCAGTTCCTGCCAGGAGCGATTTCTGAGCCCAGAGCCAGGAGTACTGCCGGATGTGATCCCCCCCACCCCCCAAAAAATGACAAATGGATTGGTCAGAAAATAGACCAATAAAAGTCCATTTGTGATCACGTATATGTCATAATTTTACTAAAGTCTTCTATGATTTATTGAGCTGAGTGGTGCTGGTTGAGCCTTTTGTGCTATTGTTTTTGCTCATTATGCCTGGTGGACCTTTAGACAACTTTTCCTTCAGATTTACTGTGTTCTAATTGCTTTTCTATACTATGAAATTTGGAGGTGTTACATATGTGGCCCTGTGCTCCAGGAACTGTGGAGCTGGACCGTTTATATATTGGAGGAGGTCAGGGCAGGCTGCCATTAGGCCTTTCTGAAAGCAAAAGTCATAAAAATTATTCTGGGCCCCAGTTTCTTAGTTCATTGACATCACAGTTCCTTAACATAATTACCAATACACATAAGTGGATGGAAATTATATAACATTAGGTTCTTTCATGATATAGTTTTACAGTAAGAATATTCAAAGTTTGGGCTGGAGAGATAGCATGGAGTTAGGGTTTTGCCTTGCATGCATAAGCATGGTGGCTTGATTCCCAGCATCCCATATTGCCTCCCAACCTGCCAAGAGCTATTTCTGAGCATAGAGCCGGGAGTAATTTTTGAGTCCTGCCAGGTGTTATCCAAAAACAAACAAACAAACAAACAAACAAAAATCAAACAAAAACCATTCAAAAACTATTCAAACCAATCACTATTTAAATGACTGTTCATTTAATAAAAGACTTATAATGTGAAATTTTGTTCAATTTTTAGTCAACAAATATTCGTGGTAAAACAATTACGATTTTATGCCTCCACAATATAAAACTCATAAAAGTAAAAACAATTCTGCAGTAAAACCAGATTCCAACACTATATTTAGGCGCTACACTGGCTAATCAACATACCATCTTACCACACTCATGGCTCCTCTTTCACCACCAAGTGGCAGCAAAGACTTGCTAATAATAGAGGATCACAACATGCACTCTTATTTGATTGATAGTTTCATAGTTATAGTTTAGGAAAGAAAAAAATTCATAATGGGTTTTCAAGTTCATTCCACATTAGGTGTAAAGAGTGGAATTATCAAAGAAAAAGACAGAGAGGGGAAACGGATATGAATATGATATCTGCTTTACCATTTATCTTGGCCAAGGACATGGAGTGCCAATTCAAAGATCGGTACTCAGTGCTGAAATGAAATCTTTTCTACCTTTTGTTACAGTGCATACAGAGCTAGAGGAAGTCCTGTTAAATAGAATAAGTTAGAGAGAGAAGGACAACTATAACATGAAAACTACAAGATGATTTCACTTAGACCGGAATATAAACACAGCAATAACGTGCATTAATATCTAATATAACAAACCATGGGACTGGACAAAACTGAGATTAGGGAATAGAGTGTGAAGAACAAGAGGCAGAAGAATAAAGGCAAGATTAGAAATAATATGGGGACATTGGTAGCCCTTAGTATTTGTGGAACTTCATTAATGTTGCACACCAAATGCCTAAATGAATACTATTAACTCATTACCTCAATTATAATCACAATGGAAACAAAAACCAGAGAATACCAAAATCCATGCAGTTTAAACACAGTCTTCACCAACATAACCATCCCATCATTTGATTGTTGTGGCAGGTTTCCACTGCATTTATATATATATTTTTTACCATATCAAACAACCCTTTTACTATTACCACCCTCCATCATGTGAATTCTCAGAACACTCTCTATCCATCAGTTTGCTCAGTCTTCTTCTTCTTCTTCTTCTTCTTCTTCTTCTTCTTCTTCTTCTTCTTCTTCTTCTTCTTCTTCTTCTTCTTCTTCTTCTTCTTCTTCTTCTTCTTCTTCTTTTCTTCTTCTTCTTCTTTTCTTCTTCTTCTTTTTCTTCTTCTTCTTTTCTCCTCCTTCTTCCTCCTCCTCCTTCATCCTCCTCCTTCCTCCTCCTCCTTCTACCTCCTCTTTCTTCCTCCTCCTCCTCCTTCCTCTTCCTCCTCCTCCTCCTTCTTCCTTCTCCTCCTCCTTCTTCCTCCTCTTTCCTCCTCCTTCTTCAAAATATTTTTGGGGCCACACCCATTTGACTCTCAGGGGTTACTCCTGGCTATGTGCTCAGAAATCGCTCCTGTCTTGGGGGAGGGGACCATATGGGACACCAGGGTGATCGAATCATGGTCCATCCTAGGCTAGTGCTTGCAAGGCAGATGCCTTACCTCTAGCGCCACTGCTCTGGCCCCTTTTCTTCATCTTTTTTTTAATTTTTCATTTAGACACCATGGTTACAAACATTCATAATTGGGTTTCAGTCATAAAATGCACACCCCCCTTCACCAGTACAACTTTCCTGCCACCATTGACCCCATTTCCCTCCCTCCATCCCTGCTTGTCTTTAAGACAGGCATTGTTGTTTTCTTCTATCATTGTTCTAGGGTAACAGCTCTTACTATGGACTTGGATGGCGAATGGAGGCCTTTGTCCTTAGGCCCTGCCACATGTCTCCATCCCCCATTAATCGGCACGTCTGAGTCCAGGAAAGCAACTGGTATCGAACTCACTCACGGCAGGCTTCCAGAGAGATAACATCTTTATTACCCAGGCCATCACTTGTGTGGCCTATATCATAAGCCATTTAAGCATTCAGCCATTCTCAGCTTGCCCTGCGTCTTAACTCCTTTCAACCATGTCTCCTCTAACCTCCTTACTGGCAAAGACCTTAATTCCTTGGGTCACAGCCCTTATTTAACCTTCCCAAGATCCCTCCCAGGAATGGGCGGGGTCTTGCAGGTAAAGTTACACATAGTATCGGGGTGGAGTCATAATTGTCATGATAGTTGCTAGTATAGTTCTTTCTCTAAGTGCATTTTCCAGTCTTCGTGATAAACCTCATATCATGGGCTGGTCCTTCCAGCCCTCATCAGTATTATCTCTGTGTAGTATTATTATACTGTATTTCATGTTTCTGAAATCCCACATATGAGTGAGACTCTTTTGTGTTTATCTTTATCCCTTTGACTTACTTTATTCAACATAACAGTCTGCATATCCATCCATGTATGGGCAAATTTTGTGACTTCAATTTTTCTAACAGATGCATATTATTCATTGTATAGTTATACCACTGTTTCTTGAGCTATTCACCCATTGGATGAATTCTCAGAGTGGGTTGTTTCCAGATTCTGGCTATTGTAAACAGTGCTACTATGAACATAGGCAGAGGGCATTATTGTATTGTGTTTTTGTGTTCCTAGGGTATATCCATAGGAGTGGTATTGCTGGATCATATGGGAGCTTAGTTTTCATTTTTTAATGAATATCCATATTGTTTTCAAGAAAGGCTGGACTAGACAGCATTCCCACCAGCAGTGAATAAGAGTTCCTTTCTTTTTTCATCCATGCCAGCACTGGTTATTCTGTTCTTCATGATGTGTGCCAGTCTCTGTGGCATGACATGATATCTCATTGTTGTTTTGATTTGTATCTACCTAATGATTACTGATATAGAGCAGTTTTTCATGTGCCTTTGGCTATTTGTATTTCTTCTTTTAAAGTGTCTATTCATTTTTTTCCTCCCCATTTTTGGATAGGGCTAGATGGTTTTTTTTGTTAAGTTCTATCAGTACCTTGTATATCTTAGATATTAGCCCATTATCTGATGGGTGTTGTGTGAATCATTTTTCTCATTTCATGAATAACCTTTTTACCCTCGTAACTGTTTCTTTTGAAGTGTAGAATCTTATTAGTTTGATGTAATCCATTTTGTTGATCTCTGCTTCTACTTCTTTAAACAGTGGTGTTTCTTCCATGAAGATGACTATAGTCTCAATGTCATGGAACGTTTTACCTAAGTTTTCTTCTTTATACCTTATGGTTTCATGTCTCACATCAAGGACTTCAAACCATTTTGATTTGACATTTGTGAATGATGTTAGAGGCCTGAATTCTCCTTTTTGCATGTGGCTGACCAGTTTTCCCAGCACCACTTGTGCTCACTGTCTTTTTTTTATATACCTGTCCTTGCTTTTATTTTTGACTTTCAGGTCACTCTCTTTTGTATTTCCAGGTCTTTCTTTCACTCTTTTAATTACCCTCCCCTAATACTTTCTCAGGGATAAAAGGTGGACTTTAGATTTGAGAAAATTGAAGATACTCTCTTATTTTTTCAGTAGGTCTCTGTGTTTCTGAGTATTTGAGGGGGGGGTAAAGCAAGATTGTTTTTATTGAAAAAAACTGATTATTTAGAAACATGCAGAATTAGGGGAAGGAAAGAAATGCATATTCAGGAAAGAAAAGGATATTGAATGACCAACCAAGAAAACAAAGATATATAATAGCTGGAGCGATACTATAGTGGGTAGTGCACTTGCCTTGCATGAAGCCAACCAGGGTTTGATTCATGACATTCCATATGGATCCCTGAGAACTGCCAGCTGTAGTCTCAAAACCAAAGCCCCTCCAACCCCCAAAAGAAAGCAAAGGCATGGAAATAAGCAATTGAGGTATTTAAGGGAGAACATAGAATTAAACAGTAAACCTCTGTATTTCTGTTTTTATCCTTCTCTGTTTCACTATGTTCTATTTATGTCTTATACAAACAAGTCTACATAATTAAAGAGAAATGGATTTGGGGTGTAGGCAGCAAAATTAAGAGAGATTAAATAAATTCTGATATGCTAAATGAATTAAAAGGAATTTTTTTGCCAGCATGTCAATGTTTGAATTTTGCACTGACGATTGTGCTCAGCTGCTGAGTCAAATCACCAGCCCAAGCTAAACAGTGCTCAGATGAACAAGTGGGGGCCCACTGGTGACTTTTGACCGATAATGAATGTAGCATAATATAAGAGCCTGGATATACTATGCTGCTCTGTCCTTGTAGTGCCAGAATATTTGCACAATCTTGGTGGTACTGTTGACCTTCAGAACTTCACCTGGTAATGCAGACGGACCGTGTGGCTTTGAGTATTAAACCAGATAGAGTGCATGCAAGGCATTCACCTAAGCACGCCACTATCTACCACCTTCAAAGTCACATTTTATTGTGTAAATATTTAAGTACCTGTGCATTTGTGAACATATTTGATTAACTTTTGAAGACATTTATTCCTATGTAAAACATTTTTAATTTTTATGTCTGTTTTTTGTGTATGCCTTATTTTAGCATTTTTATGACAGTAGTTTGTCTACTGATATTTATAGCTAGGTATAGCTTAAGTTTTACTTTTATTTAAATTTTTGTTGTTGTTTTTTGGGCCACACCCATTGACGCTCAGGGATTACTCCTGGCTATATGCTCAGAGGTCACTCCTGGCTTGATCCGCAGTTCTGTCCTAGCTAGCTCTAGCAAGGCAGACACCTTACCTCTAGAGCCACCGCTCCTGCCCCACATTTTTAATTTTCTTTCTTTTTTTTTTTTTTTTTTTTTTTGGTTTTTGGGTCACACCCGGCAGCGCTCAGGGGTTCCTCCTGGTTCTATGTTCAGAAATTGCTCTTGGCAGGCTCAGTGGACCATATGGGATGCCAGTATTTGACAACCGACTTTCTGCATGCAAGACCTTTCCTCCATGCTATCTCTCTTGCCCCACATTTGAAATTTTCAATTACATACATTTCACAGTTATTTTACTTAAAAATAAAATAATTTTGGCTATATTTTAGTAATACAGATTTATTCTTTGTGTCAATAAAGTTGTGAAAATTCCTGCTTATTTGTTCTCCATGTCAGGGTTCCAAATTTTGCATTTATAAAGTATTTATTTATTTATTTATTTGGTTTTTTTGGGGGCCACACCTGATGATGCTCAGGGTTACTCATGGCTATGTGCTCAGAAATCGCTGCTGGCTTGGGGGACGATCGGGGATGCTGGGGATCGAACCGAAGTCTGTCCTGAGTCAGTTGCCTGCAAGGCAAACGCCATACTGCTGTGCTATCGCTCCGGCCAGTGAAAATCCTTTGTTGTACTCTAACAAGTGCATCATATACTTTATTCTTGTTTGAGTTTTTTTCCTTTGGATTCCCTTTCTTTATACCTCAGCTCCATTCTCCTCAGCCCAACAGCTTCTGGTAACTACTCTGTGCTGGTCCCGAGTCTCAGATTAATTATGTCATTAGTCCTATTTACCCAATCTGGTCCTTAGCTATCTCTTTCACTTGCATTGTCTTTTTTTCCTCTCCTACATTAGCAGTCAATGTATTCTTGACATAATTTTAAAAATTGTTGTTTATAATATGGTTACAAAAGCGTTAAAATTTATGGTGGTGATATACAAAATTACTTTACTTCCCAAAGTGCACACAATGCTCTACCAATTTTCTTTTACTTTTTGAAAATTATCTAATGCTTAAAAATTTATTAGACTAAAATTAAAAATAAATTACCAAGACTATATTTTCTTCTGAACCACTATATTTATACCATCGACTGCTTTCAAATTTCAAATATTATCTTTTGTTTGTGTCCCTTTTTAATTGTGTTTTTTCTTATTGATTTAAAAATTAGTTTTGCCTGGTGTTTGCCAGTGGACTGCATGGATAGAAAATCTTGGTTCTAATTACTTTTACCTGATTCCCATTTTCAATCCTTGCTTCAAGCCTTAAACTGAAGGCTGGAATAATGACCATAGCTCTTTGCTAAATATTTATCCAAATAAATATTTGTCATTTATATTACACAAGTCTAAAAATATGTATGCTATCACTTCTTAGTTATACAAATATATAGAGAGGAATTAACTCTAAATTACTTACAACATGCTATTTATACTATCTAAAAAATGAACCAAAAAGGTCTAACCAATTCCCCCAAAGGTGCAGCTTTCTTAAGCTTCTTAAGTTCTGGTCTGAGTCTAATAATCAAAGGTCTACAGTTTTGTATGTCTTACTGTTCTGCTTTTTCTCTGATAAGTCTTCATCGAAAGAAAGAAGTGTAGAAAGGAAAGGAAATAGAAGATAAGAGCAATGTCACATGTAATCTTAACTCACAAATATATTACTGCAGTTTTTAACAAAATCCCCTTATATTATTTGCCATAATACCTTTAACACATGAATTGAGAAAAAACTCATTGAAGCAGTTGTATTTTGTAATTAGGATCTTGTGCTTATATTCGAAATGATTATTGATGGCAAAATGAAGATACAATCGGAATTTCTGTGATAAAAATTATTGCACCTTTCATATTAATAGCATTATTATAGATTTTCTCATTGATATATATCTTACTATAGTAGTTGGGGGCATATTATTTCATTAACTAATTAAGTTATTTTAAAATGCCATTAATTAGGCTCTACTATTATCTTTTCTTGACACAAGAGTGAGTAAAGAGTAACTATGTAAATTAGGATCAAACAACTAATTAGACCCCAGTAGGTGACTTGTGTTCTTAACTACCATAAATCATAAATACCATAAATCAGGGACTTAGAAATGATTATTCGGGGTGAGCATTACTAACTACGATAGTAATTGTAATTGATAATAATAGTAAAACTATCTCAAAGCAGACAATGCAGATAAGACCTTTATTTGGTGGATCTTTCTAAAGAAGTTAATGCTGATATTAATTCTTCTGGAAGGATTCTCCTTCTAGAGGTAGGAACACAATCCGATCTTAGGACAGATTTGGGGGCTTTAAAAATATTCCCAAGAGATTTTTAATCTCATGTCTTTCCTAGTTGCACTCACAGAAAATATGCTTCTTAATGAAAATCTGTTCATCATGGGACATTTTGGATAAAATATTCTAATTTAGGATCTAATTTAAAATTTTGACATGGAGCTTAGATTAGAATCTAAATTTCTTAAAATTTCTGAACAATAGTGATATTGCTGATCTATGAAACACTCTTTTTTATGCTTTTTGGTTTTTTTTTTGTTTGTTTGTTTGTTTGAGGGCCAGGTCAGACAGTGATGCACTATCTCTTTGGCCTAAAAATCACTTCCTGACTAGCAAGAATCTAGACAGAAACTTGTTAACCTGGATCAGACTTGCAATATAACTAACATAAAGTACAGATATAATGTTACAACATAAAGATGGTTATATTAGGGGCCAGAGAGATAGCATGGAGGTAAGGCTTTTGCCTTTCAATCAGAAGGTCATCGGGTAGAATCCTGGGTT
>PVKC010008767.1:0-27653 GCA_004027635.1 Crocidura indochinensis
GCTATCTCTCTGGCCCCCTCATGCTGTCTTAACTGATGATCATCTGATTAGGCCATAACTTCATCCATTTCTCTCTCCCAAGGCCCAAATATACTAAACTAAACCCCTTTTCCACCCTTTTTTTCTGACCTTGCAAATATTTTCCCTACTCCTCACAGGCCCTAACTTCATTTGCCTCTCTCCTTGGTTGGAGATGTAATGAAGAAAGCAATCTCAGAAATTAAAGTTTTGCTACTGAAGACATGACATGCTGACAAGGCTATAAATTTAGCTCTGTGGTGACTCATGTTGCAGATATAAAATGATCCCCAGATAACTTTTAAAACAGAAACCTGGGCCATTTGATCATCTTCTACACCAGATTCGCAAGCTGGTAGCACAGCCTCAAGGACATGAAGCGCAAGGAGTCTTGTTCTCAAGTTACCAACTAAAGGGATACCTGGGAGGGAAAAGACATTTGCTGATTATCATGTCATTGTGTAAATGTTCTCTAACTTCTTGAATACAATTTATAATCACTTATGAATAGAATTATGGAATTCATGCCAATCTAGTATCAAAGTAATTCTGAACTCATTCCATTGTATTCATAATTATGTCTCACTTTCATCATGTATAAGAGGAAAAGGTTTATAACTGTATGTACCAGGTATTATTCTAAAAATCTTATACATATTAATCCCACTAATCCTCAAAAGCTCTGTATTATAACTCCTTTATGAAAGAGAAAAATGAGGCTCAGTTAGTTAACTCAAAGTCATATAACTCAGAAATAAAATTTTAAATTCTAAAGCTGACTTAGCCATTATGACCTCTCTGTTATGCTTTGTCTGACTTACAAAAATCATTAGGATTAGTGCAGGTAAGCAGTTTATACTTTCTTTTTTTTTTTTTTTTTTTTCAGCCACATCCAGCAACACTCAGGGGTTATTCCGGACTCTATGCTCAGAAATCGCTCCTGACAGGCTCTGAAGACCATATAGGATGCCGGGAATAGAATACAGGTCAGCCGTGTGCAAGGCGAGTGCCCTACCACTGTGCTATCTCTCTGACCCTAGTTTGTACTTTTCTTAAATTAACAAAGATGGAGACTGAATACTGATATCCTTTTTCATTTTTTATTGATTACAAGAAAACCAGATGGAGTGATAGTACATTGGGTAGGGCACTTGCCTTGCATATGACTAATTCCCAGCATCCATACAGTCCCTTAAGCCCCACCAAATGATTCCTGAATGCAGAGCAAAGTATAAGCCCCGATCACTACTAAAAACAAAGCAAAGCAAAAAACCCTCTCAAAAGGGGGGTAAATGAAAAATAAAAAAAAATCAGATGAAAATAATTTTCATGCTCTAAGACCTTATCAATATAAGTTCCATTTTACTAAATTAAGAGAAAAAGTTATTGTAAATTAATATTAGTCATAATAAACTAAAGAGCTTTGAAACTATAGGTATGAAATATTATATTCATAATTCAATCAATGGAGTACAGTGACAGTTAATATTATGAACATACTCAGTATAACTGAGCTATACATTGAAATCGTTCAAATGGTAAATTTTTGTTGATATTTATATGAGCGTCATATCTGGAGTTGCTGGGGGTAGAATATAGCACCAAAGTCACATTCAAAAGGGTTCCAGGGCAGGGTGTGTGTAAGGGGGGAGGATAGTTTGAGTGATAGTACAGCAGATAGAGGAACTACCCTGCATAAAGCGGGCTGGGATTTGATCCCTAGTGTCCCATATGGTCCCCTAAACCCAACCAGGAGGGTCCCTGAGCAAAGAGAAGAGTTAGTCCTGATACTGATGTGTGTGACTAAAAAACAAAACTGAATAAAAAAAAAAACAAAAACAAAACAAAAGGTCTCCAGGGATGGAACCCAGGGTCTTATACATGCAAGGCATATGCTTTACCTCAATATGTACATTTTTTCTATGCATATTTCATAATTAAACAAGAAGACAAAACCTGACTGAAAGAATTTATGTACACAGACCTGACTTCTAGGCTAAGAATAAGGAAGTAAACTTATTGTATATAATTCTCATCACAATTTGAAGCTTCTAACGATAATAGAAGTACTATCACTATAATAGTGAACAAATCGTAACCTGCTCTATGACAATACAAGAAGTGATATCAATAATCTATTAAATTCTCAAATAAAGGGGCCCGGGAGATAGCATGGAGGTGTTTGCCTTTCATGCAAAAGGTCATTCGTTCGAATCCCGGTGCCCCATATGGTCCCCCATGCCTGCCAGGAGCAATTTCTGAGCATGGAGCCAGGAGTAACCCCTGAGCGCTGCCGGGTGTGACCCAAAAACCAAAAAAAAAAAAAAATATATATATATATATATATATATATATACATATATATCAAATAAAACTGATTTTAAACCATATGTTATTTAACCTGAATAAATATGAATTTCTAGATTAAATTCATGGCCTTTTCCAGTGCTATTTTCTCTTATTTAAATTTGGCATTATTTAAATAATACACAGTGATGTTGAAAACTAATCTAAAATAAAAGCAAAGCTTATGTACCTGAAGAACATTTCTGAGATGCTATATTTAAAAGGACCTCTGTCCACTTTGGGGAAGCCATTTTTGATTGAATTGCTTTTGAAGACACAACTCTACGAAGAAAAACTAAAAAATCTCCCAGATGCAGTTCAGCTATATGTTGTTTCCGAAGAGCAGCTAAAGAAAGAAGAAACAAGTTTATATTACAATCAAAAGGCAACCAGAAACATGCAAACTATCACAAGAGAAATTTAATTCATAATATAAAATTGCTAATAAGTTGAAGTTCTTAAACACTAATGAAATGGTCAGAAAGCCATCTCATTGAAAGCATCTTTATATCTATAGATGTAAAGAATAAAAGTAGAATAGAATAGATATATAGAATAAAAGTGAACTTGTTAAATAAACTGCTAGTCCATGGTTCTGTACAAAACCCTTACCTTTGTCATTCTAAAGAACAAAAGCTCTCTACCCAAGTACAGAGGATTTTTTTGTTTGTTTGTTTGGTTTTGGTTTGGGGGGCCGTATCCTGCTTTGCTTTGAGCTTATTCCTTGTTCTATACTCAGGACTTGACTATGTTACGCAGTGCTAGGTATTGAACCCAGGTGAGCTGTGTGCAAAACAAGTGTCTTAATCACTGTACTCTCTCTCTCTCTCTCTCTCTCTCTCTCTCTCTCTTTCTCTCTCTCTCTCTCTGGTCCTCACAGAGCATTTTACTGGATATAATTTGAAGGACATTGTCTAGGAACCCCTAAAACTATATGAAAGACTAGTCCCTATGGCTCAAACTGAAACTCATATTTACAATGATGACTTTTTTCTTTTTTTCCAATTCTACAAAGAAACAAACCTCGAAGCCTGAATCTGGTTTTTCTGAGCTTAAACTCTATGAACTATAACTCTGTAATGAATTTGTCCTAATTATTGTTCTCAGTTCCCCAACAGCATTAGCACTACCTTCTTTCTCTCTTCTTACTCTTCTCCTGGCTTTTCTCCACTCTGAATATTTTAATTCTGCTCTTCCTATAACATGCCAAGTTTTCATCATCCACATCTACCTTCCATGCTCCCTGGGTCTGGCAAAGTCCCAGTAGAGCTAGGGGGAAGAAGTGTGTCAGTAAGTAGCTGTCTAGAACATTAACTGCCAAAAGCACCAAAGATGTGGTGCTTTTCATTTGACTTGCTTTTCATTTCAACTGAAAACAGGTATACATAATACAGCATTTTTTTTTTTTAGGGAGATCCTGGCATCTCAGCTCTTTTGTACAACAATAACTCTTCATGGCCCCCACTTCCACTACCTAAAAGACTTGCTTAAATGACCAGTTATATCAGCACAGAAGTCTAGCTCACTGAAGGACTTTCACTCTGCTACAATGAATGTGCTAGTCTTTTTTGTTTGTTTGTTTTGGCCACACTGGCAGCACTCAGGAGTTACTCCTGGCTCTGAGATCAGAAGTGTCTCCTGGTGAGCTGGGGGAGGAGTGGGGCATATGGAATGCCAGAGATGGAACCGGATCCGTTCTGGGTCAGCTGAGTGCAAAGTAAACATCCTACCATTGTGCTATCACTTTGGCCCTTTGAATGTGCTAGTCTAAGACAGACCAAACGTGTCAGAGACAAAAAAAAACCCACCACCATCACCACCACCAACAAAAGCTAACAACTCCTTTATATTTCCTCTGTACTGCATCTACTTCATCATTTAATTTCTAATAAAGTACTTTATTTTTTAAGCTTTTCATCATACATATTTCATAAGCATTATTTAAGCATATAAAAGCATAAAATTATTTAAGCATATAACTTTTTTATATACAAAATATTTAAGCACCTTGATTACAAGCATGACTGTAGTTGGGTTTCAGTCATAAACAGTACACCCCCCCTTTCATCAGTACAACATTCCCACCACCCTCCTTCCCAACCCCTGCCTGTATTTGAGACAGGCATTTTACTTCTCTCACTCATTAAGACAGTCATTATAGTTGTTAGTGTAGTTATTTCCCTAACTGCACTCACTACTCTTTGTGGTGAGCTTCACATTGTTACCTATTATATATTTTATATGTATCTATGTACATATATAATAAGTTCCTTCTGGCCCTCATCTCTATTATCTCTGGGCATTATTACAATAATGTCCTTAATTTTTCTTAAAACCCATAGATGAGTGAGACTATTCTGTGTCTATCTCTCTATCTCTCTGATGTATTTCACTCAGCATAATAGATTCCATGTACATCCATGTATAGGAACATTTCATGACTTCATCTCTCCTGATGGCTGCATAATATTCCATTGTGTATATGTACCACAGTTTCTTTAGCCATCCATCTGTTGAAGGGCATCTTGGTTGCTGTCTAGTCCAGGCTTTATGGAAAACAATATGGAAATTTCTAAAAGAAAAAAAAACCCTGGAAATTGAGCTCCCATATGATCTAGCTATACCACTCCTAGTCACCTAAAATCTATAGATTCTAGGGGCCCGGGAGATAGCATGGAGGTAGGGCGTTTGCCTTTCATGCAAAAGGTCATCAGTTCGAATCCCGGTGCCCCATATGGTCCCCCGTGCCTGCCAGGAGCAATTTCTGAGCATGGAGCCAGGAGTAACCCCTGAGCACTGCCAGGTGTGACCCAAAAACAAAAACAAACAAACAAACAAAAAACAAGAAAATCTATAGATTCTAGAGCAAGAAAGATAGCCAAGGAGAGGTTGAATCAAGAGTGTGGGTCACTAGTGTGATCACCTTGTCAATGTTAATAGACTAATTGAGGAAATCAATCAGAAGCTCATTTATATCACATTGATTTGGAGGAAAAAGCAGTTTTAAGTGAAAAAATAAAAATTCTTTCATGTTTTACAATAAAAATATCTATTTTGCTATGCACGTAATAGAGATAATTATGAATAACAGGGTCAAATTGATAGTACATTGGGTAGAGACCTTGCGTATGGCTGACCTGGGTTCCATCCCTGGCTCACCAGAAGTGATCCCTGAGTGCAGAGTCAGAAGTAAGCCATGAGCAATGCTTGGTATGATTCAACCAATAAACCCTCCCCCCAACAAAAAAAATTTATTTTCATTATAACCGATGACAGAAAAAGGTTTTAGATACCTCTGAAATCTTTCTTCTCCGTTTCTCCACTTGAATCAGTTTTTTTTTCTTCTTCAATATTTTCTCCTTCCCCTTCTCCAAAAGAGGCCATAAGCAGAACACCAGCCTGGGATAGTAAGTTCTTTAACTGACTACAGAGGAGATCAAGCAGGGATTGGACCACCTTGGGGCTCAGTTTATCAGCATATGTCCTATATTAAACCAAAGGAAAAACAGTGGTAATAAAATTAAAGAGCAAAACGTGATCAAACACAAGAAGGAAATGAAGGGGATATGTGAGAATCACTTAAATGTGGAAGAAAGCAGTTCATCAAGACAAATATAATGCTCACCCCGTGGTGATGGCAAGGATCTGGAGCAACCTTGTACTAGCCACCTTTAAAGCTGTGCTGAGCTGAGAGACGCCTGTCTTTGGCAACAGCTGCAGGGGCTGCCCCAGCATGGCGTCTGTGCCACATAACTGTGACAATACATTCAGCAGCCCAGTGGAAATTGCCAAGGAGACATCCACAGGCTGGTAGTGGACACTCAATGCGAAAACAGTCACCAAGAGGAGACGCTGCTGGGCTTCTACAAAATAAAAAGTTGAGAAACTTCTTTGAATTAAACTAAGCATCTACTAAAATACATCATATTCCAAAATGCAAACAGTAATAGAAGATGCTAGAGATCAAAGCTAAAACCATATAGTAGATAAGGTAAGCAGCCCAGCACAAAGTTACATCTCAGGCTGATTTGCTAATATTAAATATGAGAACTGAAGGCTGACACTCTAGCATTACCTCTGGTCAGAAGATACCAGATGTATCTGTCATCTGTGGGACAAATACTCACCAATGTGATGCTTGTTTGCTTGCAGGGCTCTCTCCAAGGTGGCAGACAACTGTTGGTAGATCTTATGCACAGCTAGCTGGATTTCAATCTGAATATTTCTTTTGGCTGCTCTGATGCCATCCTGAATTATACACATCTTGAATTACTTATTCTGTTAGCACAATAGTACTTCCTTGTCAAATAAAATCAATAACACTCTTACTCTACTCTCGAGCTTTATGATGATTTTAGTTATTTTAAGTTTTACAACATATTTTTATTACTTTTTGAGTCTCTACCCATCCTGCACAAGTTTATTTTTGATTGCTTGCTAATTCTTGAGTCTGTCTCATCTTCCTCCTCGTCCATGAAATAATTTCCTCCCCAAACATGGGACATATAGTCAAGATTTTATCCCTACTTGCTTTTCAAATAAACATAACATTATGATTTAGATTTGTGCCACTGAAATTCAATGTGATTATATGCTACACTAAGTTCTTCAGTAAAAATCCAGTCTTATTTTTTTAAATATAAATCTTTATTTAAGCACCATAATTACAAGCATGTTCGTAGTTGGGTTTCAGTCATATACAGAACCCCCCCCCCTTCATCAGTGCAACATTCCCACCACCAATGCCCCCTATCCTTCCTTTTTTCTTTGGGGGGGGGTGGGTTGGCTAACACCCAGCAGCGCTCAGGGGCTACTCCTGGCTCTACACTCAGAAATCGCCCCTGGCAGGCTCGGGGGACCATATGGGACATTGGGATTCGAACCACCGTCCTTCTGAATGCAAGGGAAATGCCCTACCTCCATGCTATCTCTCCGGCACCGCCTCTTCCTTTCTATATCACGACAGGCATTCTACCTCTCTCATTCTTTAACATTGTCATGCTAGTTGTTAGTGTAGTTATAAAAATCCAATCTTTCCTTTATGATGTATCTGTCTTTTTTGCTTTTGTTTTTTTTTTGGGGGGGGCACATCTGGCAGCGCACAGGGCTTATTCTTAGTGGGCTTGTGAGACTTTATGGAGTGGCAGGGATTGAACAAGAGTCAGGCATGTGCAGAGCAAGTGTCTTGCCTGCTGTACTATCTCTGATACCCCCTTTTGTCCCATTTAACACTCATCTTCCCTCCTTTGGTAATTCCTAACTGGATAAAGACAACACTTTATAAATATTTTTCCCAAAGCCATCAGAAAACAAGTAAAATAATCAAATAAAAATGCAAATTCTTGAAACCCATCCTCCCAAATAACCTACCCAATCCTCACTTGTATCTATATCTCTATCTCATTTGGCTAAGAACTAACAAAAAGAATTCCAGAAAAAAAAAAACCTAAAAGTTCAACAGTATCAGACTTCATCTAGTCCCAATTACTCTATTATCATTCAGGAATCTACATCAGTACTAGGTGTTGTTTTTTGTTTTGCTTTGTTTTGATGAAAGACTGATATGTGTTCAAGGGAGTACATTGAATGAAAAGCAAATCAATGCTGTATTTTTGAGTTATTCAGAAATATTTATGTTTAAACATCAATCTTTTTTTTTTTTTTTTTTTTTTTTTGGTTTTTGGGTCACACCCGGCAGTGCTCAGGGGTTACTCCTGGCTCCATGCTCAGAAATTGCTCCTGGCAGGCACGGGGACCATATGGGACACCGGGATTCGAACCGATGACCTTTTGCATGTCCATGCTATCTCCCGGACCCCTAAACATCAATCTTAAACATTAAAAAGTTCTACACTAATAAACTGTTTTTCAAAGATTTGTTTTGCTTTGTTTTGTTTTGGGGCCACACCCGGCAGCGCTCAGGGATTACTCCTGGCTCTACAATTAGATTGCTCCTGGCAGGCTCGGGGGACCATATGAGATGCGGGATTTGAACCACCGTCCTTCTCAGGCCCCTTTCAAAGATATTTTAAAAATCCCAATATCCTGTCAGGAGTCCCTCTATTAACGGGCCCATTACCCACCTGATAGTGATGAAAACGGCCACATTCTCCTTTGGTTCCTGTGTGTCCCACAGTCCCTAAACCAAAACACCCTGCTAGGAACTGCAACCTCACAGATGTAAGCAGTGTGGAGGACTGGAATCCGGGGCTCAACCTGCTTCCTGCCAGAGAAACACTACCTTTCTCCTCCATCCCAGATAGAAGAATGAGGATCTGATGAAGTGCCTCTAAACGAAGCTTAAAAAAAAAAATAAAGCAAACATTTTAGGTTCCTCACTGAATTAAAACATAATGAAACTATGACAGTAAATTTAACACACACACACAATTTTTTTGACACTTCTTAGTATTAAGAATTTAGTATTGCGGCTTTTTTTAAGTTTGGAGGCTTATCTGTTAGTGTCCAGAGAGGGGGTGTCACTCTCCAAGGTACTCAGAGAACCAAGTGATGCCAGAGACCAAACCCAGACCATCTGCATGCAAAGTCTGTACCTTCTGACTCACGAAACTATCCTATTAGCCCCTTTTATTTAAAATAAAAATCTGTGCGTAATTGCAAGAGTACTACAGTAAAGAGTTTGTATAGCACAAAGAGGGAGGATATATTTGAATGTAAGAGCTAGCTATATGGACATATTTTTTCACCTACTGTGTGGTTTTAAGAAACTTGCTCCCTAAGGATGTTTCTTCAGGTATAAAAATGAGGCTCATACATAGCATTTAATCTATTCAGAGATACTGTGACTCTCAAGAGAAAATACAAGTTACGGTTTTCAAATGTGATGTTGTATTGTCGTGCCTTCATTTACTTATAATTATGAATAATGAATGCATTAGTTCAACAAATATAAGAAATACTTCTGAATGGTTCTCTGTGTTCCTTTGAAAGTCCTGTTCTATCTTCCTTAGAGAGCCAAAACTTATTAATGTAGTTAGTCTCTCTTTTCTTTAAATGAACTTTTAAATTTGTTTATTTTTGATTTTAGGTCACGCCCAGCAATGCTCATGTGTTATTCTTAGTTCTGTGCAAAGGAATCACTTTTGAAAGTGCCCAGGGGTTCATATGGAATATCAGGGATCCAACCTGGGTCAGCTGCTTGTAAGGCCTACCTACTCTACTCTCTCTCTCCAGCCTCTCAATTTTTTATTTTGCAGTATATGCTCTACCACCAAGCTATGCTGTCAGCCTAAATATTTTGTTTTGAAATCATTTACATTTGTGTAGGCACTTGCTTTCATCTGCAATGTCAGTCCTTTCTTCTTTGTCATGACCTTGTTATTTTGGAAGAGCTTTCCTTTATTTTATAGAATGAGTCTCAACTTGAGTTTTCCTAATAAATAAATTAGAATTATTGAGTCAGACCATAAAGAGCCCAAAAAGTTTTTTTTTTTTTTTTTGGCTTTTTGGATCACACCCGGCAGTGCTCAGGGGTTACTCCTGGCTCCATGCTCAGGAATTGCTCCTGGCAGGCACGGGGGACCATATGGGGCACCAGGATTCGAACCGATGACCTTTTGCATGAAAGGCAAACGCCTTACCTCCATGCTATCTCCCGGGCCCCCCAAAAAGTTTATTTTGAAGAGACATTTGCACTCCTCTGTTCACTAAAGCACTAATATCAAAAGCCAAAATCTGGAAACAATTAAAATTTCCAAGAATAGAGAACTGGATAAAGAAACTATGTAAATATGTACACTGGAATATTATTTGGCTATAAGAAAGATCATGCAATTTGCTGCTACTTGGATGGATCTGTAAGGTATCATGCTGAGCGAAGTTAGTTGGAGGAAGAGACACAATGATCTTCCATATGTGTGCTTTATAAAGAAACAAAGTAAGGACATAATGTGTGTCCAAAAGCAACAGAAACTGGAAACTGAGAAATGTTCTTCAATAGGAAGCTTACCACAGGGGGGATGGAGGATGGGACAACACTGAGACAAGTGCATAGGAAGGGGACATTCTAGTGAAGGATATGATGCAGGAATTTTATGCATGAAACCCTGTCATTAACAGCACTGTAAATCATGATGCCTAAAATAAAAACTTGATGGAAAAGAAGTACTATAAAATCTTCTTTTCACATTATTATCAATGATACATTATATCATTTATACTATTGGTGAAGTTAATTTTGATCACTGGCTATTATGCCTCTTTAATGTAAATTGACTACATACCCCCCTTTCCTAAGACAGCCCAGTTTACCCTCAAGTAGACGGGAATTAAAGTTTTCTCCTTAAGGGAGGAGTATCAACAAATTTAAAGACATGTTTAATGCACACTAATGAATATTTTGAAGGAGATACTTGGTCTCAAAGTTTTGGTCACTTACTTTAGCAATCAGTATCATTACTGCTGAACTCTAATAGAACACCTATCAATGAAGTCAAAGGGTGAAAATGAAGACTGAAAAACTATGACAATTGAGTTTCACTTTAAATTCTAGATCAGCAGGGACTTACAGTTAGAGTGCCATATGCTGAGACAGCAATTAAAAATGCACTCTTGTCCAATTCAAACAAAATGTGTTTTAGTTGATAAAGTGATATAAAAAGGTACAGAGGCAAGGGATAGGGAGGAAAAAAGGAAAAGTTTGTTATGTGAGTTTTTATCTAGTGATTCAGTTTAAGTTGTGATAGTCCCTTGAGAGGAATACATTTAAAGTGTAATGAAAGTGACTTACTTCTGCCCTTAACTGCTGTTGTTCCATTGCAATGATGGAAGCTTGAGGACTTGTAGACATGCCTTCCTCTGGCTCTTTAAAACCGGGGGCATTTCCCACATCTCCACTCACAAAGCTCACAACATTTTCAATCAAAGAATGAACTCCCAAAGACTTGGTAAGATCAAAATCAGATTCAAATGAGCAAGAAGAGTTGTACAACCAGTCTCTGCTATGTTTCAGGCGGGCCCAGGAGTCACTCAGGGATTCCAATGGACTGTGTATATGGCCTACATACAAAAATAACAAATACACATGATCAAGGAGAGCACAAGCTCCAAAAGTAGACGAGGGTTGAGCAATGCTAACACACCAACTAGTGAGAAATGGATACTCATGTTTGAACACATGCATGCATTAGATGTGAATTGCGGCAAAATACTTTGCTTAAAATAAACGCGCCAACAAAAAAACTAGAGCAATGTAAAAAAAAAAAAAATAAAAGGAAAGCCCTGTTGGATGATCAGTGTCTCTATAAAAAGATCTGAGAGACACACTGTCACAAGAAAAAAAGGCAGAAGCTGCTGTCAAAATGCTTAGCTAGTAATGATCTATCCTAACAAATCAAACTATCATTTATGAACAAAAAGGAATTAGCATTTAGGCCACTGCTGGTCAGATCTACAAGTACTTTATTATTGCAAAGAGTAAGATTTAGCAAAGTAACAACATATGAAATGAAATATTACCAAAAATTGAATACAGAAGGGCAAGTAAACTTATGAGACAAATCACACTTTTGAGTTTTATATTAATATAAGGAATATTTTCACTTTGTTATATGTTCATGTTACAATTTATGATTTTTCTTCATAGAGGCAAAAGTTTCAGTGACAAAGATATCAACTTGTTTGTTTTTTTTTTTTTTTTTGGTTTTTGGGTCACACCCGGCAGTGCTCAGGGGTTACTCCTGGCTCCATGCTCAGAAATTGCTCCTGGCAGGCACGGGGGACCATATGGGGCACCGGGATTTGAACCGATGACCTTTTGCATGAAAGGCAAACGCCTTACCTCCATGCTATCTCCCGGGCCCCAAGATATCAAGTTTTACAGTAAAATAATTTCTATATAAAATTATCAAGCAGTGCCATAATTGGTTAAAATATCATTAGTTTTTGCCAGGAGACATTCTCTAGGCAAACCTAAAGAATACTGTTCTTTTTTTCTTTTTTTTTTTTTTGGTTTTTCATTCACACCCAGTGACACTCAGGAATTACTTCTGGTGTGGGGGACCAGATGGGACACTGGGGGATCGAAACACGGTCCATCCTAGGCTAGCGCGTGCAAGGCGTGTGCCACCACTCAGACCCAAGAATATTATTCTTACATTAGATGGTAAAAATGTTTGAACACAGGGGCCCGGGAGATAGCATGGAGGTAAGGTGTTTGCCTTTCATGCAAAAGGTCATCGGTTCGAATCCCGGTGCCCCATATGGTCCCCCGTGCCTGCCAGGAGCAATTTCTGAGCATGGAGCCAGGAGTAACCCCTGAGCACTGCCCAGTGTGACCCAAAAACAAAACAAAACAAACAAAAAAAAACCCAAAAAAAATGTTTGAACACAATAGCAACTTTCCAAGGCATATTGCCAATATTAGATTTAAAGAGATACATAAATGTCTAATTCTTAAAACTTTTGTCAAAACTTTTTATTTCATCTATATGGGGCACATAAATTGATTCATCATCATCATCCTTAGCCCTTTATAAACTTTTGGGTTTTGTGGTTTTGTTTTTAAATGATTTGGGGGCCACACCCAATAGTGTTCAGGACTTACTCCTGGCTCCAAAGTTAGGAATCACTCCTGGCAGACTCAGGGAACTATATGGGAAGCCAGGGATTAAACCCAGGTCAGCCATGTGCAATCTTTACCTACTGACCTCTTTCTCTAGCCCCACCCATCAATATTTTTATCAATAAAATGTACATGTATTTACATGTATATATAATAAATGAGAACAGAGAACCTTGAAAACTTAGTTAATTTATTTGCTCCTCCTCCAATTTCTCCTCCTTCTCTCTTACAGCTTTTAGGCTTTCATTATAGTTTATTATTCCTTTGTTAAATATTGTTTTCTCTTTTTATATGTTATAAGACAAGTAACGATTAATTTGGGCTGTTTTTGACTCTTAGTTCAGATAATCTTCTGCATATGCTCTTTTCTGTTCATATGATATGGCTAATATTCATTCACATGGCATTATGCAATCACAGTTCATTTGTTGGGATTGCTTATTCAACTAGTATGTAAATATACCAATTTTCTCCCTCCACCCCCACCCTTTTTGGGGCCATACTCAGAAGGGCTCAGGAATTATTCCTGGACATGTTTGAGAGGTAATAGATGGTGCCAGAGATCGAACCTGATCTTCAAATATACACGGTCAGAGCCCCTAGTCACTGTGCCATCACTCCACCCACTACACTCCACCCCCTACATAAGACTTCTGGATCAGGAATGCATCTTAAGGTATTCAGTAAAACACACTTTACAAAAATTATATTTGTTGTATCATGTGGAAAGATTTCGGAAAAGAAGTGTCAGAACTAATATGGGAAAACTGATGCCCACAGCAAATATAAACTAACATAATACTGAGCGCGAAATTTATTTTTATCATTACATTGGTATCATTAAAACCTCAGAATTTTATGTGGAAATTTAAATTCATTATAGGACTCTAACATTATTAAGCAAATATGATAATATAATGTGTTCTACTATAATAATCTATAATAGAAAAAAATTAAATTCTTTTTCTTTTGGAGGGAAGACTAGGTCACTCCTGTTGGTTCTTGCTTTGCTACTGGTTTTGTGCTCAGGGTCACTCCTGACAGTTTGCAGCAGACCATGTGGTGCAAGAGATTGAAGAGTGTTGGCTGCATGCAAGACAAGTAACTTATACACTGTATTATTTCTCAAATCCCATAAGTGAAAAACATTGAATTTTCAGTTTCACTAAACATGAAAAATAACAAATTTGAAGTGACTTTTAAATATAAAGTGTTATTCCAAACACAATAGGAAGGAGAAAAATCAAAGGAATAAATCACAAGAATATTATTAAATTTAAAATGAGGCTAAATCTGGATTTAATCTTAACTATAAACAATAGTTTTATACTCTACATTAAGTATGTTTCCCCTCAAAAAGTTTTTTGCTTGCTTGTTTTTGACTATACCTGGAATAACTCAGTAGTTATTCCTGGCTATTTCCTCAGGAAATAATCTTGGCAGTGTTTGGGGGACCAAATGGGATGCAGGGAATCAAACCCAGGTTGGCTGTGTGCAAGGCAAGCACCCTACCCAATGTATTACATCTCTAGCTCATATTTCATTAAAAAAAATTTGAGTAAAAGTTGTTTTCTAATACATAACAATTAATTTTTTTTTTTTGGTTTTTGGGTCACACCCGGCAGTGCTCAGGGGTTACTCCTGACTCCATGCTCAGAAATTGCTCCTGGCAGGCACGGGGGACCATATGGGGCACCGGGATTCGAACCGATGACCTTTTTGCATGAAAGGCAAACGCCTTACCTCCATGCTATCTCCCGGCCCCCAACAATTAATTTTTAAAATAAAAATGTATCATAAGGCTATTTCCAAAATAAAAAAAAACATTATCTGGTATAATTAACTGAACTGAGAAACAAAAACTACTAAAACAAACTGTTATGATGAACAACAGTAATTCTGTAACTTTATGCAAGATATTGCTGTATGACCTCAGTGTTAATGAACTCACAAATAATTTATTCATGGATAGTTTAATGGCCAATCTATACAATGTTCTAATTTGAAGAATCTACCAATACCAATTTTCCTTAAAAGATTGCAAAAATAATGTCTGGAATGGGAGGCCAACTGAAAAATAAAATCTCTACAAATTAAAAAATAGATCAGCAAACTCTTGTATTCCAAGGTAGATGGCAATTTGTTATATTTTTGGTGGGTTTGAATGTATTGCCACATCTCCAACCCTTAGAAACAACTCTTGGCTCAACACCTATGTGACCACGATAGTGCTTGTGCTGGAAACCAGCTATCCTGAGTGCAAAGTATGCATAATACCTTTCAAGGCATCTTGAAAGTCTTGAGTCTCTATAGTAAGTACTTGAGGTTTTATATGTCATATGATCTATATTGCTAATATTCAACTCTGCTGTTATGTTATACTACACAAAAATATGTCAGCCTAACGGTATTTTAAAAAGGGAAGCAGGTCGGAGCCGGAGAGATAGCACAGCGGTAGGGCATTTACCTTGCAAGCAGCCAACCCAGGATCAATGATGGTTTGAATCCCGGCATCCCATTGGTCCCCCCAGGCTGCCAAGGGCAATTTCTGAGCACAGAGCCAGGAGTAAATACTGAGCATCATCGCCGGGTGTCACCCAAAAACCAAAACCAAAACAAACAAACAAACAAAAAACAAAAAAACACCACAGAAGCATATGCCTCCTTGGTGCCAGAGCAGTGGTGCTAGAGGTAAGGTGTTCGATCCCCGGGCATCCCAAATGGTCGCTCAAGCCAGGAGTGATTTCTGAGCGTAAAGCCAAGAGTAACCCCTGAGCGTCAAATGGGTGTGGCCTCCCAAAAAACAAACAAAAATAACAACAACAAATAATAAAAAAATAGGGGGTAGCAGGTCAAGTTTAGAATACTACCATTAGCTGCAACCCATGATATAAATGATGCAGATTACTATTGTTTAACATAAACTTTGAGTAAAATATTTTTTAAAAATAAGACAAAAAAGGAAAAAACTATCTGTTAGTATTAGGATGACTGTGAGCAAAATGTTACTTTGAAAAACAAAAATTAGGAGCTGAAGAGATAACGTGGAGGTAAGGTGTTTGCCTTTCATGCAGAAGGATAGTGGTTTGAATCCCGGCATCCCATATGGTCCCCTGAGCCTGCTGGGAGCACACTGCCGGGTGTGGCCCAAAAACCAAAAAAAAAAAAAAAAAAAAAATTAATATAGTATGAAAATGAGACAAAAAAACTTCAATTCTTTAAAATATAGTGAACAACCTAATAGTTTTGTTTTTGTTTATATTATTTTGTTTAAATGTTTAAAAATGATATAATTGGGGCCTGGAGTAATAGCACAGTGGTAGGGCATTTGCCTTGCATGTGGACAACCTGGGACAAATCCAGATTCAATCCCCAGCATCCCATATGGTCTCCCAGGATCCTACCAGGAGTGACTTCTGAGTGCAGAGCCAGGAGTAACCCCCGAGCACCACCGGATATGGCCCCAAAACACACAAAAATGAAAAGAAGAAAGAAAAGTAAAAAGAAAGAAAAGATACATCTGAAAAGCTATCAATTGTTCCCATAGTTATTGTAGTCAACCCCAAATCTTGCATAGCATTAATTGAGTTATCTACTATGTAAGGAAAATTTAGGGCCCAAAAGAAATGTTTGAGATTGTTTACTTGTCCTTATCACAACCTCAGTTCTCAAATGGAATTTTTAAAATGAACATGGTAGAACTGCAATACATACTTTATAAATCATAAAATATGGAGGCAAGTTAAAAGGGAACAAAATTTAAACATGCCATCAGGTACTTGCTTGAAGCTCTTCTTTTTTCTGGGGCTCAACTGGCCAAAAAGGAGTAAATACACTACCATGTGAAAATCAGAAGACAAAAGGAGAAGTTTGATACAGGAGACAACATTTACATTTGTGCTTCTTATTTATAAAATCATTTGAAGTGCACAAAGTAAGGCAGAATTTCACTGTACATGCTATTATCATGAAAGACACTTTACTGCTTTCATACATACCATATTTAAAGACCTAAGGAGGTAAAAAACCAATTGCACAAAATTATAACTAAAAAGGTTCCTGATACTGTTACTTAAATGATTGTTTTTGCATAGATACCATTTGTTCCTCTATCAGCTGCAGTTTAAATATAAAACTAAATATCTGGAATAATATATTGCCTCTAAATAATATTCTATTTTATACAAGTAGAACAAATCTTTTAAATATTTACCAAAATAATAAAATCCCAATGTATTTGGAAAAATTTTTAATAGTTTTGACAAACTAGTATGAGAATTAAAAAGCTTATATCAATGGTTGTTATATACAAAAATGTTTAAGGATTTACAGTACTGTTCGGTATATATACAAAACAGTTCATAACCTTATAAAAATATAAATTTATATTTATAAATATACCATAAATAAATCATATATTTATCTATTTATAAATATATATAAATAAATATATCATTTTTATGATGCCCCGATATACGAGGCAGAAATATGCCTTGCCTGTCTCTTTTAAGGTGATTAATAAGTTTATGAAATCAGGATTTTAATACCTCAAAAACTTATACAACTGGCTGAGCAATTATTTATTCATTCTGCTGTACTCCCTGATACCATATTTACTTTCTTTGACCAAGAGATTGATCAATTATGAGACTTTAACTGGAACGAGAAAAGTAAAGCCTAAAAGCATGAACTATAGTATGCCCAATGCCAAATACCAAACTAGAAACAATTGTGACTTTAGGTCGTCTTAGGGAACTTCTTTAGAAGCATAATAAAAGGAGTTTATACAATTACTAACTATAATTGTTATAATCATTTAGTTACAGAAGAAGTTCTAATTAAACATCAATATCTCTACCAAATTCCTGTAAGCAGGCTTTTAAAAACTTGAAACCCAAATAAACCTAAAGGTCTGGGGCCCGGGAGATATCATGGTGGTAAGGCGTTTGCCTTTCATGCAAAAGGTCATCGGTTCGAATCCCGGTGCCCCATATGGTCCCCCGTGCCTGCCAGGAGCAATTTATGAGCATGGAGCCAGGAGTAACCCCTCAGCACTTTTATAAATATATAAAAGGTCTATGAGGGGGAAATGTTTGAATTTTTTTCCTTTTTATTTTATTTATTTATTTATTTATTTATTTTTTTGGCTTTTGGGTCACACCTGGTCGCAGTCAGGGGTTACTCCTGGCTCTATGCTCAGAAATCGCTTCTGGCAGACTCAGGGGACCATATGGGATCTGGGATTTGAACCACCGTCCTTCAGCATGCAAGGCAAATGCTCTACCTCCACGCTATCTCTCCGGCACCTCTTCTTTTTTTTTTTTTACTTTTATAAATCTTTATTTAAGCACCATAATTACAAGCATGATTGTAGTTGGGTTTCAGTCATAAACAGAACACCCTCCCTTCACCAATGTTTCATTGCATGACAATAATATTTTTTGATAAACAAGTATTTTCTATTTTCTTTGAATATTTTTACTATTACCTTAATGTGTTTCCTTTCTTTCTTTTTTTTTTTTCTTTTTTGGTTTTGGTTTTTGGTTTTTGGGTCACACCTGGCTTTGCTCAGGGGTTTGACTCTGCGCTCAAGAAATCACCCCTGGCAGGTACAGAGGACCATATGGGATGCCGGAATCGAACCACTGTCCTTCTGCATGGAAGACAAATGCCCTACCTTCATGCTATCTCTCCGATCCCCAATATTTCCTTTCCTTATAAAAATAAACATTATCTAGTTTGGGATGACATTAGGTTTTATTCCTAGAGACTAGTGGCTGGAATGTATAATTATTTCAGGAAGAGTAATAAAAATAGTTACTTTCAGTCTTATCCTACAGCTTGTAAACTAAGTGACGTGTTCACTTAAAATTTTCTTTAGTCCTATTCAATTTTAATTGCCAACAGAAGAAATTTTTACTACATTAAATGGCATCATGAAAATTAAAAAACTTATTAATTTTCTTTCTATTATAACTTCCTAAAAGGAGATTTAGAAAGAAAACTTATACCACAAAGTCATTTATTTTCTAGTGTTCAACCAATAATAAAAAGCCAATTTGAAACATAAAATTTGGATTAGATGATTAATTCACTTATACCTACTTAGATCTAACAATATAGAAAATCCACATAAAATTATAGGATAGTTAAAATTTTCTAAGAGCAAATCTAAGAAAATAACTATAAGATGGTATATTAATTCCTTCTATGTAATTTCTTTTTCTTTTTTTTTTTGGTTTTTGGGCCACACCCGGTGACGCTCAGGGGTTACTCCTGGTTATGCGTTCAGAAGTCGCTCCTGGCTTGGGGGATCATATGGGAAACCGGGGGATCAAACAACGGTCCGTCCTAGGCTAGTGCAGGCAAGGCAGGCACCTTACGTCCAGCGCCAACGCCCGGCCCCATTTCCTTCTATGTAATTTATATTCTAATTCCAGGTTATCCTTTCTGTTTGTTTTGGGGCCATTTCTGGTTCAGTGCTCAGAAATCACTACTGGCGGGTTTGGGGAGCAATATTTGATGCCAAGGATTGAACTCAGGTCAGCCGCATGCAAGGTAAATGTTCTACCCACTGTGCTATCATTCGGGCCCTCTGAGTTATTCTTGATTCAAAAATAAAGATGCTATATCATATGTTGACACAATTAACAAATAAATCTATAATTTATATTCATGTAAATATGATAAAGGTTTGAAAGAAAAGAATGCTTGCTTTTTGTCTGATTTTGGATTTGAAAGAAAAGAATGGAAGCCAATGGACTCTTATACAATTAATATGTAAGAAACTGTGAAAAACATGTCTGATCCATTAAAATACATAAGTGTGGAACCATTTATCCACAGCACCAAATGATATACGTTCATTTATACAACAGAAAACTTATCAACAATATTCATCTAAGTTAGTTAAAATTCAGGAGACAAATATGTCCCCAGTTTTTGTTTTGTTTTGTTTGGTCCATACTAAGCCATACTCAGAGTTTACACCTAGCTCTATATTCAGTTACCACTCAACAATGTTTGTGAGACCACCTGTGGTGCTGGGGATCGAATCTGAATTAATTGCAAGTAATGCAAGTGACTTACCTTCTATATTATCTCTGCAGCTACTGTTCAAAATTTTAATTTGCTTCCTTAAAATCAAGCTATTAAGACACACTACAAATCGTGGCACATAAACTGCCAATTTTCAAAGAATCAGAAAATAATAAAACACATTACACACTATACTAGTAGATATCATTTAATTTGCTACTTATACTTTACACACTATACTAATAGGATAACATTTAATTTGCTACTTCGATTTTTCTTTAAATCTCAATAGCTTTGATAAAACTATAGTTTTGAAAAAACATTTCAATGAAGAAAACATCAGTTATAATCTCAATTTTTCATAGTAGTTCAGAAAAATCATTTGTATCTTACTTTAAATAAAAAATAAAATATTGCCATACTATAGTTCAGAGATGTCGAAGGTCTAAATCTAGAAATGACAAAAGTCTTCCTTCTTTGTAAACTATAAATATAAAATGAAATAATATAAATATAAACTATAAATATAAAATGAAAACTTTTTTTGTATATTTGTTTCTCTCATCTCTCAGTTCTGAGTTTCCTCATTTCTTATTTTTCTAAAGAGAGGAAAACTAAAATCTAGCTAAGAAAGATTTATTGTATTAAGTCCAAAAAAGACACTATCCTGGAAACATTTTTTTCTAATCATTTAGAAAACTGCTGATGCTGGCGATTTTTTAAATGGAATTTTTTTCTTTTGGTTTTTGAGTCACATCTGGCAGTGCTCAGGGGTTACTCCTGGCTCTAGGTTCAGAAATCGCCCCTGGCAGACTTGGGGGATCATATGGGATGCCGGGATTCGAACCACCGTTCTTCTGCAAGCAAGGCAAACGCCTTACCTGCATGTTATCTCTCAGGCCCTCAATGGAAATTTTAAACACTTCAAAATTTTAACCATGGCACATAAACCATGGAGTATAATATTTCAAAAGTTTTTCAATATCCTTGAACTTATCAACAACTGCCAGTCTTTTCAACTATTTGGAAAACTGGTACATATGATCGAATGTTAAATATTCACTATGATAGAGGTTCTAATAGACAAACAAAACTCTTATTAACACTCCAAAATTACTCTTCACTTTTGTTTGTTTGTTTTGTTTTGTTTTGGGGTCACACCCAGCAGCACTCAGGAGTTACTCCTGGCTCTGTGCTGAGAAATCGCTCCTGCGGGCAGGCACTAGAGACCATATGGAATGCTGGGATTCACACCATCTGGGTCAGCCGCTTGCAAGGCAAATTCTCTACTGCTGTGCTATCTATCCAGTCCCATACACTTCACATTTTTAAGAAGAATACTAGGTCATCCCATAAGTTTTATTTTAAGAGGTAACAAGGAAAAAGACCTAGAATTTTTCCATTTCAAAGTGTGAATGTATGTATACTTAAGTGATGAATGATGTAAAGAGTCCTCCCAGTCATATGTTTAAACTATACCAACTAGAAATAAGCTAAAATATAGCAAATTCTACACATACTATAACATAACTATACATCATTACTCTGGGATTCCACAGAACTTTTATTTTTGGTGTGCTAGGGGTAAAACAACTGCTTAGCACTTGTACGAAGCAAGTACTCTATCAATGAGCTACAACCCAAGCAAAGCAGAATACTTTTTAAAAGTCAAGCACAGGATAAATTAGAAACAGAACTTATTATTAATTCCTAAAAGTCTCCAGATTTTAAGAGGATATATATTTTAAAGAAGACAATCTTTCTTCTCTCTCTGATAAATGTGTCTAGTAATTTTGCCTTAATATTTCAGTGACAATTAGATCTTCAGATCTAATTACAACAGATATAAAAAATAATAACTTTATCAGGTATTTACTATTTAACACTTACCTCTCTTTCTATGGGATGATGATAAATCCAAATCAACATTTCGCCTTCCACTCTATTAAAAAGTTAAAATAGACAATAAAATTTAGTTGTAAAAAGCTTTAATAGTGTATTAAATATATAAAATACAATATGAGTCCAAAGAGCATTTTCAAAGGCCATTTAAATATAGCTAATGTGGGGGGGGGAGGGGTGGAGTGGACAGGGGATAATCATGCAGCTGTGAAATACTAAAATACAAAGTTGAGGTGTTAATTAATTACACTAAAACAATAGTCATTGTTGTCACCTTTCCTGCATTACAATAACCTGTTTTTGATCTTTCACAGTATGATCCTCATAATACCTTACTGATGTTTGGGTCCCTGCTGATGCCATAGTCCTATTTCACACACTCAACCCTTCCTTCTCCTGCACCCCCATTTTTCCAAAACTACTAATTGGCCTGGAGACATGCTCAGATGGAAAAAAAAAACAAATTCTCACAAATGAAAAAACAAGCTAGTCCTAAGCTCTCTGACAGTACCTTAAAGTATTTTTATTAGCTATTACATAAAGAATAACCAAATTAATAAAACTGCAGTGTTTAATGAGTAAAAGGCTTCAGGAAAAAAAAAGTTTATTTTGAGTAACTAGATGGTTTATTGAAAAGAAATGCAACGTAGAAAACTTTCTACCTGGGCCCGGGAGATAGCATGGAGGTAAGGCGTTTGCCTTTCATGCAAAAGGTCATCGGTTAGAATCCCGGTGCCCCATATGGTCCCCTGTGCCTGCCAGGAGCAATTTCTGAGCATGGAGCCAGGAGTAACCCCTGAGCACTGCCGGGTGTGACCCAAAAAACAACAGCAACAAAAAAAAAAACAAACAAACAAGCAGAAAACTTTCTACCTACAAATATATAGCTAACCACGTACAAACCATAGAGATTTTATGTTTAGACTACAATTTCAGTTGTGTTCTATCAAAACTAAAGAAAATGGTGCAGAAAGCACCAAAGGATAAAATCTCGCTCTTCTCCTTCCTCCACTCCTTTCATTCCCCATTCTCTTTTATAAGGACTTTATTTCCTTTCTCACTTCTCTTAGTTCTGATTCATGTATCTAACTTACCCTTTTATAAAGTATTTGCTTTAGTACACTAAAAAATAGCATCCATAAGAATAAAGTAAGGTAAGATCTAGAGTGCATGGTAGGGGCTGGAGAGATGGCATGGAGGTAAGGTGTTTGCCTTGCATGCAGGACAGTGGTTTGAATCCTGGCATCCCATATAGTCCCCTGAGCCTGCCAGGTGGATTTCTGAGCATAGAGCCAGGAGTAACACTTGAGCTCAGCCAGGTGTGACTAAAAAACCAAAATAATATAAATAAATAAATAAATAAATAAATAAAAATAGAGTGCATGGTAAGTGCAACAACTGTCAATAATCAAACTTAGATTTTACTGACTTGACTTTTTCTGAAAGAAGATTAAAATGAGGACTTTTTAAACATAAAACTGGTAAGTATAAGTTATTTGAAGTATTTCTCTTACTAGCAATTATGGATAAATCAAGTCCTATTAGATATCATGAGCAGAAACAAATTAAATAACCTCATAAAGAAGCGTATTTCAGTCATCCAACAGGAAAAAACCATTCTGTTGCCACTGTTCATATTATATCTATATAAGACATTTTAAAACTGGGAGCCGGGAGGTGGCGCAGGAGGTAAGGTGCCTACTGCTTTGCCTAGGACGGACCACGGTTCTATCCCCCGGTTCCCATATGGTCCCCCGTGCCTGCCAGGAGCGACTTCTGAGCACGTAGCCAGGAGTAACCCCTGAGCGTCACTGGGTGTGGCCCAAAAACCAAAAAAAGAGACATTTTAAAACTAAAAGCTCAGTTCAGGCCTCCCTTTACTTGCAAAAGAATATGATGCCTCTTATTTTTGACTTTTTAAAAACTTTATTACACTCCCATTTTTTTTAAATAAGAAAAGGTGATCAGGGGATAATGTTTTCATCATATTTAATTGATTGGGGGGAGGTTAGGCTATATTCTACTGTGGTCAGGATGTGCACTCAAGGATCACTCCTGGTACTGACTGGAGAAGCATATGGGGTACCAGGGATCAAAACTATATAAGATATTTTGGTTTAGGGGTTCACATTCCACTATTTAAAGATCTACTCTTAACTCTATGTGCGGGGGTGTCTACGAGCCTCTGGCAGTGCTGGGGGAAATATGCCAAATCTTTTCAAACACATTTTTATAATCATTACCACTAAGTCAAACAATATAAAAACTTCACAAATAAAAATGAAGCTTATATAGCCAGGAGTAACCCCTGAGCGTCACCGGGTGTGCTCCCCCAAAGAAAAAATGAAGCTTATAGAGAGATCACCTGAGTTTCTATTGAACCTGTCATGTGACATGATCAAATTCTCACAGCTCTTCAGCAGAATCGGGGCCAGAAGCCTAGTCTGACACACTGCCATAAACACAATAAATACAGACAAGATACTATAGTCCAGAATGCTGAAATAACACATACAGGTTCACATATAAGGCAGAAAAATATCAAAATGAAAACCTACCATCAACTTCAAGTACAAAGCAACTCAAATAAAAATATCCTTCAGAGTTTTCACTCTGTAATCTTATCTGCCTTAACTTATAGCTTGCCTTCCTACTTCTATTATACATCATTATCTCACTTGCAGATTTTTTTTCCTGACAAGTCTGTCACCCCTTTCTATGTGTTTCTGATAGTAACTGGGAGCAACAAACCAACTTGGAGTAAAGGAAATATAGAGATACTTGTAGTTTAAATATATTATTTTATTCCTGGGGTTGAACAAATAGTACAGCTGATAGATTTGCCTTGCACATGGTTGACTCAGGTTCAACCTACCATCCCATATGGTCCCTGAAGCCCTATCAGAAGTGATCACTGAGCACAGAGTAAAGAAACTGTAAGGGGACTGAGCACAGATTGTGGGAAATGAGGGAATAAGGAAAAATAGACTAAATGACTAATTACCAATCTAGGTGTTTGCATTAGTACCTACTATAGCAACAACAATAAGGAAGAAGGGAGAGGAGCTTTTATTTAGACAGGTTAAGATGACCCATGAAGGTGATAAATCCAGTAAGGATCAGACTTTGGAATTTAAGATCTAGGAAGAAATCAGAGCTAAAGACAGAAATCTGAGGTATTTGCTACTGAGGTAGCAAATATGCACTACAGCTATATTTCTTACTTAAAATTTTTATATAAATTATATATAAAATGTATGTATTATATATATGCTTACTATAAACTAAGTCTTATGTTCTTATACATTGACAGCAGAACTCCTGTTTTACTGAATGTGAGTTTACTTACCAGTACGTAACTCTCTTCATCTGATTCAGGCTGAGACAGATCAGATTCACTCCTTGATTTGATAAGTTTATAATTTGGACTTGCATGGACTAGCCGGCTCTCTGCAGTAAGACTTTCACTCCTGCCTCATGTGCACAAAGGAAAGATTTTTTGATTTGGGAATGTTAGTGAATATAAAATTGAATGAAACTAGTAGCATAGAGAACACATGCAGAGTGAGGAGTAATTGTTTTTCTGTCCAGGGGAGATACTGACTTTGTTTCAACACTAAAATTCTCGATTACTATCAAAACAACATGTGTGCCACTAAACTACTGATATATAAATGGTTTTATGCCTCTCAAATATTATTACAATTATATAAGAAAAATTGTGCTTTCTCGTTAATCATACAATTATATCCTGTGTTCACTTCAGAAGAATATTGTATATGAGAATAAACCATTCCGGTGCATAAAGTTAGGTAAAGGAGGAGAGTAATGGGCTAAGCGTCCAATCAGTCCCACCTGGTCATGAGTCCACCCCCTTCAGAGGTGCTCGTCGAAGGCTGCTGTGATTGACCTTCTTCCCTTCGCTTGTGCAGCTCATCAATCACAGGACTCACTCCTAATATTAAAAGGGCACACCGATGGATCACGGAATTGCAGGCAGCGGTGTAGACATCTTGACCTTCAGGAAGGTCTGTGCTGACCCTTCGCTCTTGCTGAGACTGAGGAGGTGGATCATCAACTCGAGCCCCAGACCCTGCCCCACTGTTCATTCTATCTCGATCTCGGCTACGTGCTACTTCACGGGCTGAGAGGAAACACTGAAAGATTTCTGTAACATGCAACACAAGAACAAGGTCTTAACACATGGGGAGAGAAGAGCAAAGAAAATAACAATAAAAATAGTCAAAACATTGGAATCCAAAACTTACTGAAACGGGAAAAATTTATTTTTAGACTTTAAGTATAGTAAAGATGCATTTACTTCTCAAACATATAATATTAAACTTTCATAGAAATTACAATTAAAATATGCATGCCTTTATAGAATTTCATTTGTTCTATATCTATTCTTATTAATAAGTTCGGTTACTGATATTTAAGTGTGGGATCAGACTAACAACATCAATAATATTTGGGTACATTTTAGAAATACGAAATAATGTGCCCTGGAGCCGGAGAGATAGCATGGAGGTAAGGCGTTTGCCTTTCATGCCGAAGGTCAATGGTTCGAATCCGGACATCCCATAAGGTCCCCTGAGCCTGCCAGGAGCAATTTCTGAGTGTGGAGCCAGGAGTAACCCCTGAACACTGCCAGGTGTGACCTCCCCCCTAAAAAAAAATAATGTGCCCTGAACAAGACTTGCTCTCTTGTTGATTCTGAAGTTCACAACAGTGTGAAAAAGTAGGTCAGATAAAATAACTAGTTCAAGAGTTTTAATGACTCTGGTTGAGAAATGAGAATTATAAAAAGAAAAGTTTCAAGTGACATTAGTTACGACGAAAAACTCCCATCTTTACCCTTCCAAATTCCATATAAATCCTAATCTACAGGTTATAATATCCTAAACATTAAGCAATTATAACTGTTGAAAAAGTTTGGAGAAAGAGAACACAACTATAGTAAAGGTTTAATATATTTGCAGAATTGAGGATATCACAAGAGATCTCCATTTGATGCCAGCCCTTAGCCCTTCACAATTACAATGATAAAAAGCAAAGGTTGTGGAGGAAGGAAAAAAAGAGGAAGCACGGATTCAAAAAAGTTCTCAAGTAGGGGCTGGAGAGATAGGACAGCGGTAGGGCATTTGCCTTACATGCGGCCAATGCAGAACAGACCCTAGTTTGATTCCCAGCATCCCATATGGTCCCCTGTGCCTGCCAAGAGCGATTTCTAAGCACAGAGCCAGGAGTAACCCCTGAGCACTGCTGGGTATGACCCAAACACCCAAAAAAAAAAAAAAAAAAAGAAGTTTACAAATAATATACATTTCACAAAAAGAATAATTTGCTAAAATTTGGAGTGAAGAGTAGAGGCAGAAAGCCAATAAACGCTAAAATAATAACTTTATTTTATAAAATTATTGTGGTGATTTCATTATGCTAATAAAAGTTCCTTATTTAATTAAAAAATCAAAAGAATCAAATTCAGGGCACAGAGCTAGAAATGATTAAATGTAATTAGGAGAGTGTTCTGGGTAGACCTGGACCCAATTCTTGCAGCTATGAATTACTGTAACCAAGATATAAATCCTTCTTCCTTAAACCTAACTTTGCCCATTTTCATAATGGGTTTATGTTAGACTCCACCACAAGTGATTATAGCATTTGATTCAATGTACAGCATATAATAGGTACTAAAAAATAGTCACTATGGGGGCCCGGGAGATAGCATGGAGGTAAGGTGTTTGCCTTTCATGCAAAAGGTCAT
>PVKC010008768.1:0-27676 GCA_004027635.1 Crocidura indochinensis
CCTTTAGCTATATTTCCCTCAATTGTTCTGTGATTTTTCTGTGGCAGACTGGAACCAGAGTTTTGCCTTGCTTTGTTTGTATTGCTTACAAGGGCAGAATGAGTAAAATTAGGCTAAGTTAAGAGATTTCCAGGAAGCTTATTTAATGAGAAAAATAATATAAATAAATGTTTTGTAGAATAGTTTAATTTATGTAAAAATTAAACAAAATTATATATAGATATATACACATTTATAAATATATTTCTAAATGGCTATGCAAATATAAAAAAATACCTTCAATTATAACAAATTCTGACCATGGGTTGGTCCTGTGGTATAAAATAAAAACATAGCAGGGAAAAAAGGAAAACATGGAAAAGATACTTTTAACAAGAACAATAAAGATTAATATCATCACAAGATACTGGTTTTTTTCTAAACTTGTCAGGGCCTCAAAGTTGTTATATTTAAAATGCATGAAAAATGAAACCTTTTGATACTTAAAAGTTTATGAGGTAAGGACATCTGTGTTGTAACATAAATAAAAATTTGTTAACATTATATGTAAACTAGAAGGTGATAGTTAAGCCATCTATGACAAATTATAACTTATCTAAAGCATTTCTCAATATATTTTATATGTATATTTTGAGAGATTACACTAGCAGATTCACCTCCTTAAGAACAAAGAAAATAAATACTAAAAGAGTTTGGAATGCAGATTATGAAATAATAGAACTCATAAAAGATTTTCTGTCTTAAAACTTCTTTATCATAGGTTTTAATACAACATATGATAAAACTGAGCCTTGAAAAGTTTCCATGGCATTCTTGATATTACTCTGCTTATATCTGTGTCTATGTAGTTCTCCCTAACTATACATGCTAGGTTTAGAATCTACTAAGAAATGTGATCTCCATATCCTTCATTTCTTCTTTAAGGCTGTATTATATCCCAGAACAGTTTCACATAGTTTTTCCTGTGTGAATAAGATGATGTTGCACTATTCCAAATGGTTTTTGGTCTCCATAATTAATAGACATATCCTTAATTAAATCTGTTTTGAAAGTTCTGTGAACTCGCACAGTCCACATATACTTTCATCACTCTGCCCCTTCTTTCTTTATTCCAGTCATTCTGGCCTCCTTCTACAGATCTAATAAGCATGTCCCTGTCCTAGTACGTATGCAATTGCTATTATCTCTCCCTGAAATATTCTTTTTATCAAATATTCTCTTGCCTTCTCTTCAAACTCAGTGAATCCTTTCTAGAACCATTTATTTAAAATTATTGGGACCAGAATACTACAGATTTCAGGTGCTTTGCCTAGTATGTTGCTAATCCCTTTTGTATTCCGACACAACCTGGAGTGACCCCTGAGCAGTTTCTCTTGTTTACTAGATGTGATCTAAATTCCTTTACCCAATAATAATTTTTATCACTGGGACTAACTGTTCTTAGCCTTATCTACTCTTTCATTTTTTCACCACACTCATAATCATTTAATTAGGTTTATTTTACTTTCTTATTTTGTTTGACTCCTACCACAAGAATATAGGCTTCTCAAGGCAAGATTTTTCCCTTGTTTACTGGTATGTACCAAATATCTGAAATATATAGAACAATAGAACAATATATATAGAAAAATAACTAGAACATTCATTTTGCTTTTCATACTCCTTTGTCAACGATTAATTTATTGTATGTCTGGGGTCATTCTCTAAATGATCAAGTATATACCATTGATTTTAGGGTCTGTCTTTATACCAATACCATGCTATTTTAATGACTATTGCTTTGTAATACATTTAAAACTTGGGAGAATGATGCCTTCCATCTTCTTTTTCTAAGGATTGCTTAGCTATTAATGAATACTTATTATTCTAAATTAATTTCAGAAGTGTTTTATTCACTTCTCTGAAGAATGTCATGGGTATCCTTAGAGGCATTGCATTTAATTTTTGCAACGTCATTTTTAAAAATAATTTTTATCATAACCAACTTGGATTGCAAATTTTTCATAGTAATATTTGAGGGACATAGTGGCATTGAATCAGGGGTATTCCTACCACCCGTGTTGTCCTGCCTCCACCCCAGTTACCAGCATCCCCCACCTATGCCCTCCAGATTGTTAGGATAACTGGTTCCCTCTGTGTCTAGCTTGTTGAAGATTGGCTATCAATTCTGTTGTCATTGACTTTGGGTTTGATGTTTAAGTCTGATCCTTTTTTATTTCTACTCAATGTTCATATGACTGTTTGGTTCTGATACCATCCATTCCCCCCCACCCCCAATTTATGAGGCAGAACAAGATGATTCAAGTTACTTGGCTCTGTTTGAAAAAAAAAAAGAAAAGAAAAAAATAGCAAACAAACAAATGTGTTGCTGTGGTGTTTTTTTGTAGTTGCTGATTTTGGTCTTTTGTTTGATTTTTGTTTTGTTTGTTTTGTTTATTTTGGTTTTTGTAGGTTTTTGTGTGTGTTTTTTTGTTTTTTGTTTGTTTGTTATGTTTTTCTTGTTTTTTCCCTTTCTTCTTTTTAAACTGATATTTGTGTAATGCCATTTTAAAGATGTTAGTTCTCCCAATTCATGAAGAGGGTATATGTCTCCATTTCCTGTGCTCTCTTTTATTTCTAGAAGCAGTGTTTTGTAGTTTTCTTTGTATTGGCCCTACACCTCTTTAGTTAAGCTGACTCCAAAATATTAGAGTGTCTGTGATACTATTGTGAATGGTATTGCTCTTTTAATATCTATTTATTCTCTATCACTAAATGTATATAAGAAGGCAATTGATCTTATGTGTTAGTTTTGTAGACTGCTACTTTGCTATATGGTCTATTGTATCTAGAAGCTTTTTGGTAGTCTTTTTGTTTTTTGAGTCTTTAGAGTTTTTTAAATACAGTGTGTCATCTGCAAAAAGTGAGAGCTTGACTTCTTCCTTTCCTATCTAGATGCCCTTGATATCTTTTTCTTGCCTAATTGCTATGGTAAATACTTCCAGGATTATGTTGAATAGGATTGGCAAGATGAAACAGCATTGTCTTGTGCCAGACATTAGAGGAAAGGCTTTCAGTTTATTCCCACTGAGTATAATATTTGACAAGGGAGTGTGGTAAATGGCCTTGATTATATTGAGAAATGTTCCTTCATTCACATTTTGTTGAGAGTCTTTATCATTAATGGGTGTTGGACCTTATCAAATGCTTTCTCTGCATCTATTAATGTATGATTATTTTTCCTTTTGGTGCATTGTTTATTTTACTTGCACATGTTAAATCATCCTTGCCTCTCTGGAATGAAATCTACTTGGTCATGGTTTATAACCTTCATGAGGCATTGGATCCTATTTGCAAGGATTTTGTTGAGATCTATGTTAATCAGAAATACTGGGGTGTAGTTCCCTTTTTGTGCCTGCTTTTGTTATCAAGGTGATGTTAGCTTTGTAAAAAACGATTTGGGAATGTTTCTCTTTCTTTAATTTCCTGGAAGAGCCTGAAAAGGATTGGCAATAGGTCCCCTCGAAAGATTTGAAAGAATATGTTAATGAATCCAACTGGGCCTGGGCTCTTGTTTTGAGAAGACCTTTGATTATCATTTTAATTTCCTCAATAGTAATGGATATTTTTAGATATACTAAATCATCTTGGTTCAACCTTGGGAGCTTAGAAGAGTATAAGAATGTATCCTTTTATTCCAGGTCCTCATGTTTTTGGCATAGAGTTTCTCAAAATAGTCTCTGGTTACCCTTTGAATTTCTGAAGTATCTATATTAATCTCCCCTTTTCATATCTAATTCAGTTTGTTAAGTTTCTATTTCCTTGTGAGTTTGCTAGTGGTTTATCAATCTTGTTTATTTTTTCAAAGAATCAACTCTTGCTTTCCAATGAAATGATTTCACATTGTTTTTTGTTTTGAATTCATTAATTTCTATTCTAAGTTTTATTATTTTCTTCTCTCTGCCTATTTTTGGTTCATTTTGTTTATCTCTTTCCAATTTTATAAGCTGCGTCATTGAATTATTTATGTAGGCTCCTTCTTTCTTCTTCTTTCTTCGTAATGAGTGCTTGCCAAGCTATACATTTCCTCTTAATACCACTTTTGCTTTGTCCCAAAAATTCTGATAATTTGTGTCTTCATTCTCATTTGTTTCCAACAATCTTTTGACTAGCTCTTTGATTCTGTCTCTGACCCACTGGTTGCTCAGTAGTGAGATGTTTAATTTCCAGGAGTTGAATTTGTTCCCTCTATTTGTAATTTGCTTCTAATTTCAGTACATTATGATCTAAGAAAGCAGTGTGTACAATTTCTATCCTCTTAATATTATGGAGGTATGCTTTATGGGCCAGCATGTGGTCTATCCTAGAGAATGATCCATGTACATTGAAGAAGAATGTGTATTCAATTTTCTGACGATAGATAGCCCTATTTATATCTACTATGCCACTCTCTTTAGAGCCTTCAGATCCAGTATATTCTTCTTGGGTTTTAGCCTGGTTGACCTATCAAGAGGTAACAGTGTTGAAGTCTTGAAGTCTGTCACTATTAGTGTGTTGCTATTCCTTCAAATATCAAGGCCAGAGTTGAAGTCTTTTATTATTTGTGTTTTGCTATTGACATCTTCTTTCTTTTTTTTTTTTTTTTTTTTTTTTTTTTTTTTTTTTTTTGGTTTTTGGGCCACACCCAGTGACGCTCAGGGGTTACTCCTGGCTATTTGCTCAGAAGTCGTTTCTGGCAGGCACGGGGGACCATATGGGGAACCGGGGAATCGAACCGTGGTCCGCAGGCAAGGCAGGCACCTTACCTGCAGCGCCACCGCCCGGCCCCCGACATCTTCTTTCAAATTTACAAGCAATTGTTTTAAATAATTTGCTTGTTCCTCATTGGGTACATATACATTTAGGAGTATGATTTCTTCCAGTTGTACATATTCCTTGATTATTAAGAAATGTCCATCTCTGTACCTTATAACTTTTTTAAGTTTTTTTTGTTTTGTTTTGTTTTTCGGGTTACACATGTTAGATGCTCAGGGGTTAATCCTGGCAAAGAGCTCAGAAATTGCCCCTGGTTTGGGAGAACCATATGGAACGCCAGGGGATCTAACCGCAGTCCTTCCTTGGCTAGTGCTTGCAAGGCAGACACCTTACCTCTAGCACCACCTCACCGGTCCCACCTTTTTAAAGTTTTAAGTCTGTGTCATCTGATATTAGTATGATCACTCCAGCCTTTTTAATAAGTTGTTTGTTTGGATGATTTTCCTCCAAACTTTGATTTTGAGTCTGTTTATTCTGACTATTCAGATGTGTTTCTCATAGGCAACAAAATATTGAGTTCAGCTTTTGATCCATTTTGCTACTCTGTATCTCTTAACAGATGCATTTAGTTCATTGATTTTGAAAGAGATAATTGTTGTGGATTTAGTGTCATCTGTGTAGGAATTTGGTGTATCTGTTGGTCTATCTTGTTTTAAAGTAGACCTTTCCATTTGTCTTTTAAGGCTGGTTTTGAGTCTATAAAGTTTCTGAGCTGTTGTTTATCTGTGAAACTGTGTACCCTTCCTTCAAACCTGAATGTAAGACTGACTGGGTGAAGTATTCTAAGTGCAGCATTCATTTTGTTGGGTTTTGTCACAATATCCCACAACAGTCTTCAGGCCTTGAGGGTTTCTTGTGACAGGTCTGCTATAAATTTTAAGGATGCTTCTTTGAATGTAATTTCTCTTTTTTATTTTGCAGCTTTCTGTGGTATTCATTATTATGACTAGGATGTGTCTTGGGGTTCTTTTCTTTGGGTCTTTTTAGCTGGTACTCTTTGGTCATGTAGAATTTGGTTGTATGCACTTTTTTTTTAGCTCTGTGAGTTTCTCTACAATGATGTCCTCAATTATTGCTTCTTCAAGGGAATTTTTGTTCTGAGTCTCTTTTTTTGTTGTTGTTCTGGGATGACCCAATGATTCTTATTTTGTTTTTGTTGAGTTTATCACAGACTTCTATTTTTTCATCAGTTCACGTTCTTTGAGGACTTTTCCTATTGTCTGAATATTTTTAAGGCTATTTTTCAATCTCTTCTGTTGTATGGAGTTACTATGCATCTCATCTTCCAGCCTACTGGTTCTGTCTCAGCACTGTTATTCTGTTAGACAAGCTTTCCAATGAGGCTTTCATTTCACTTACTAAGTTTTTCAGTCCTGTTATTTCATTTTGGAATTTCGTTTTTTTTTTTTTTTTTTTTTGGGTCACACCCGGTAGTGCTCAGGGGTTACTCCTGGCTCCATGCTCAGAAATTGCTCCTAGCAGGCACGGGGAACCATATGGGGCACTGGGATTCAAACCGATGACCTTTTGCATGAGAGGCAAACGCCTTACCTCCATGCTATCTCCCGAACCCCATTTTGGAATTTCTCATTTTCTACTTTCATAACATCTTGACTCTCATTTGTGCTTCATTCAGTTTATTCATTTTATTTGCATTTTATGGGCATTCTACATATTTCTTCTCTAAAATCCATATCTGAGAGGCTAAATAGATGATTGGTACCTTTCAGGTCATCAGAGCTACCATCTTCATTCTCAAATCATGGTGGAGGCTTGTATTGTTTCCCCATTGTCTCATTTGTAGTGTGGTGGATTTTTTTATGTGTTGTGCTGGGGTTCATTGACTAGGAGAAGTGTGTGGCTGTGAAATGGAGCAAAGAGCTCCTCTGGCTCTATCTATCAGGGGGAGGTTCATTCACCTGCTTTCACATCCATCACTGTCAGGGAGCAGGCTCTGCTTTTTGGGTCAGGATCTACTCACCTGTGTAGAAGTGCATGCTGTACTCAGAGAAACAGGCTCCGCTCTTCAGGGAAGGGTCCACTCACCTAAGTAGTTGTGTGTGCTTCTGTTGGGGGAACAGGCTTAGCTCCTCAGAGCGATGTACAACTAGGTTCTACAGGCATGTTGAGGCAGGTCCACTCACCTGCCTTCATGTGACTATTGTCAATTACATAGTCATTGTAACAGTACATAACAAAAACTATTGAGATGGATGGCAGCAACAAGAAATACAGGAAAGCTTTCATTAAAAACGTAGTCATTCACAAATTATTTAATCAGAAAGTTTCTGCTACCCATTAGGGTCAAAAATAAGAATTTTAGGTAATAGAGGTAAAGCAGAATGCCACATCTTGAAGAAAGTGGGAAAGGTGTTCCATGTTCTAGAAGTGTATGTGATCCAGTATGAATAGAGCCTAGAATGAAGAAAGCACGGAAAAACCAAGACTGAGGCAGCACACAAGGACTAGAACTTGAAAACTTTTGCATACCAGATCATATATGGATCATTATCATCTCCCTCCACAGGTCACTCAGAGTTCAGGCTCACTAGTGACTGCAGGCTAAGCCTCCCATAGGGAAAGAATCTCAGTATTATACTCAGGAGCTACCTTTCTTCATGCCTTCCTAATAATTCTGGGCTTCTCTCTTCTGAAAAGTAGTTGACTTTGCTTGGGATCAGAACTTGCTAGTTTTGTTGCTTTGTTTTGTTTTGCGGCCACACCCAGAAGCACTCAGGGGTTACTCCTGGCTCTGCACACAGAAATCATTCCTGGTAGGTGCAGGGGACCATATGGGGTGCCAGGGAATCAAAACTGGGTAAGCTTACACTGACTGTATAGAAAAAGGAGGTACAGTAAATACTCCCCATATACACCTCAAATCAGGCCCTTTGCCTGGTCTGTATTGTGAATGGGGGGCGGGGAGGGGGACAAAAAAAAACTGGGTAAGCTGCATGCAAGGCAAATGCCTTGCTATTTTTGGAACACTTGAAAGATTGTGGTTGTTAGATAGAGTAAGCAGGGTTGTTGTTTTGCATACAGTTGATCAGGTTTGATCCCCAGCACCACATATTCCTGAGTACAGAGCCAGTAGTAAGCCCTGAGCACCACTAGGTATGCTTCCCCGCAAATCAAGCAAAAAAAAATGTAAGATTGTGATTGTGTGATGTTCATTCACACTATGCTAAGAGATATGTTACTATTAGTTTGTAAATTGTCTTTTTGGTACCATTTTGTTTTCTTTTTTTGGGGGGGGGGGGTTTGGGGGGGGGCACACCCAGTGACGCTCAGGGGTTACTCCTGGCTATGCGCTCAGAAGTCGCTCCTGGCAGGCATGGGAGACCATATGGGAACCGGGGGATCGAACTGTGGTCCGTCCTAGGCAAGGCAGCAGGCACCTTACCTCCTGCGCCACCTCCCAGCTCCCAACCATTTTGTTTTCTTTTGAAGAAAGCAAGTGGGCAAGCTAGAAGGAGAAAAAGTAACTCTCATAACAACTCAGGCTTTTTGTTCGTTTTGTAATAATGTCAGAAATTCAAGGTCAGATATTCAAGGCCGTAATTAAGGGCTATAGAGCACCTATAATACACTATATATTAACTTATAAGCATAAAAAAGTAAAGGAACAGTTCAGGATTTGTGAATGTTGATTTCTGAAACAATAAGGATCATATGAAATGTTAGCCTGTGTGTTCTTGAACTGAGAATTTGCAGACAAAATTCAGAAGCTTAAAAAGCTAAACTTTATTGTTCATTTCAAATAGATGTGCCTGTTTCCCTTCCTCAAGTCCATGACTCAAGTCCATATATCCATATATGATATCACTCCTTCTGTCCTTAGATGTCCAATGCAGTGTTAGTTCTGTCTCTATGCCATGTATATGAAATGTGTAGTCTGAAATGTGTAGCTGGAACCTGTCACCTGTGTCCCCTTGTTGAACCTTGCTACTCTATTATCTATCCCTGGGTCTGTCTAGCACTGTTTCCCAGCAGCTTCCTGTCCCTTTGGCTTTATTAGTCTCCACCCATGATCATTTATGCTGGGATGAGATCTCTGCTGTGTGCCTGGGTGTAGTGAGGGGGTAAAGAGTGAAAGCTACCTTACTGGGGCTTCGTTTTCTCTTCTGCTATCTCCCACCCCAAGCATCCCATTATCTATTTTGACTGGAGAGATTTAAAATGTCAATTAACTAGTTTGCCCAGTGCCCCACTATTCACTCTATTGTACTGAAGTCAAGAGATGAATCTTGCTTAGAAATCAGGACTTAGAATATTTATAATTCTTTTATGCTTCCATTCCTAACATCTCTACTGTTGAGATTTCTCCTCTCAGCTGGACAATTTCTAAGCTTTTTATTATTAGTTCTTACCATACCTTTTGCTGATCATTATCTCTGTCTTCTTGAAATCTGCGAGTAGATTTACCAAACTTCACAGGAGAATATTTTTGTTAAATGTGGTAGTATCTAGTTTCAGCTCTGCTGCATTCTACTAGTTCCCTTGTACTTTCTGGATTCCATTAGTAACTTCTTTCCATAACTTAATGTCATATGCTCACTCCAGTTATTTTCTGCAATTGGCACAGGAAATCTCTCCTCTATTCCTTTCAGATAATAGCCTGTTTTGATAAATGGGTTTGAAAGCTTTCTCAAATGGAGAAAATGATGGCACAGAAAATGATCTTGTGCATGCATACTGTTCTATAGTTTATATAATAATTTATGTAATTGTTAGCAATGAACTACAGTCGTCCTAATTCTCAATCTGTGTATCTGGAAAAAATTTAATAGTATTATCTTACAGTCATTATACTTAGCTTTAATATAATATTCTATTAGTATAAATGAAACTGCTCTCTTATTACTGTCGTCATATAAAGCCTCCCTTAAATATTAAGCACAATATTAAAGTATGCATTAAATAATACATCAGGTAGTAATGTCATTAGTAAAAATTAAGTAGATAATAGTAACAGTGATAAGAGGGATATGACAAAAAGCGTGGTAATCAAATGACTGATGCCTAGGAAAGAACTGCTTTACATATAGAAGATTCACATTTGACCCCTGGTACTCTGTACTAAGTACTATGATATTATGGTACTAAGAGTCACTTGAACTCTGCCAGTTGTGCCCCCCTAAAACAAGCTGATAAAAAGAGAAAAAAAACTTGGTGTAATATAATAGCAAGGCAATTACAACTCGTGTTATTTTGATCACTGAATAGTATTTAATAATGCTTTCTGTGACTGCTTATGACATCGGCCTAGATCATAATGACAAGAACCAAAGCCAGATTCACTTTGCTGCTTTAATTCAGTCAATAACTGAACTCACCACCCTTCTCACTGACTGGCAATTAGAAAAGTAATCCTGTCACAGGTTTGGAACAGCCAGGAATACACTCACAATGGCCAATGTGACCAACAGTATTCAAGTTCTGTTACAAAACACAAATGTGACATAGTAGAAGCCAAGTTGGCCAGGACCAGTGAGTATAGATTTCTATGCTGATTTATTCTTGGAACCCAGTTTCTGAGTGTGCTTTCTTTTACTTTCTTTCTTTCTGTCTTTCTTCCTTCCTTCCTTCCTTCCTTTCTTTCTTCTTTCTTTCTTTTTTCCTTTCCTTCTTTCTTTCATTTCTTTCTTTTCCTTTCTTTGTTCTTTTCTTTCTTCTTTCTTTGTCTTTATATCTTCCTTTTTCTCTTTCCCTTATCTTTTTCCTTTCTTTCCTTTTCCTTTCTTTCCTTTTCCTTTCTTTCCTTCTTTCTTCCCTCTTAGAATACAGATGTGTGGGGCCCGGGAGATAGCATGGAGGTAGGGCGTTTGCCTTTCATGCAAAAGGTCATCGGTTCGAATCCCGGTGCCCCATATGGTCTCCTGTGCCTGCCAGGAGCAATTTCTGAGCATGGAGCCAGGAGTAACCCCTGAGCGCTGCCGGGTGTGACCCAAAAACCACATACACAAAAAAAAAAAAAGAATACAGATGTGTATTGCTGAACAAGCTTACAAGTAACTGTGATAGAAAAAGCCCTGTGCTGGCTCCGGATAGATAGCATGGAGGTAAGGAAGAAGGAGGTTCGAACCCCAGCATCCCATATGGCCCACCCGAGTCTGCCAGAAGCGGTTTCTGAGCATAGAGCCAGTAGTAACCCCTGAGCACAGCAGGGTGTGACCCAGAAACCAAAAAGAAAAAAAGAAAAAGAAAAGAAAAATCCCTGTGTTCTATGAAATCTACCAAGAGTACCAGTCTACCAAGAGCCCTTTGATTTTTTAAATATTTTTAAATCTTTCCTTTGATTTTTTAAATATTTTTAACTAAAAGAAATAGTCTTATTTTAGTATTTGTCTAACTTAAATAGTTGGGTCACATGTGGAGGGTTTCCAGGGGCCACACACTCAAAGGTTTCTCCTGGCCTTGCACTCAGAAATCACTCCTGGCAGGCTAGGGGAACATATGGATACCAGGGATTGAACCCAGATCCATCCCAGGTCAGATTTGCAAGGCAAATGCTCTACCACTATACTATTGGTCTGGCCCTATTTTAACATTAACATCAGCAAAATGCTATTACATTTTTAAGGTTCATTTTTTTCACCTGAAAACAGCAACTAATAACTGACCCTCATAATAATGTGCAGGTTGTATAATACTAATCACCACAAATTGTATATCAGGTTATACCAGATGTTATATAAATATGCCTTCCACAAGTAGCCAAGAGAACATAGGTCAAAAACCAAATCTTACTAGCTATAAAATCTCGGGAAAATTTCTTTATAGTTCAAAGTTTTTCGAAAAGTATCTCAGATTTTAAGAATTCCAAATAATAAAGTAACATGTATAAAATTTCATAAACAGGAAAATTTACATTAGAATAGAAAATCAAGACAGGAGAGAAAATACTTAAGTTTCAGGTTAAGTATGATTCATAAAGGTTCCAGGTCAGAAAGTTCTACATAAGTAGTAATGAATAATAAGTACAAAATTAGCTCTGAGCTTTCTAGTAACACAGAAGTAAATGGAAAAAAAATAGTTAAAATATTTCTTCATTCTCAATATGGGGGAGGAGAAATAAAATACTTCTGGTAAGTATTACAGAGCATATCTCTTTAATTATCCAGTCAATAGTCTTCTTATATTTAAATAATAAATATCTAATTATAAAGCAATGATTGTCAATAAATATAAAACAATGTATATGATTTGACTTTCAGGGTTTGAAATTGTTTGAAAACTAATGGAATAATGTAATAAGGTATTTTATAAATTGTATATGCTGTGAAAATATTACTAATTATCTTATATACATTAACTTATCTAATAGAGGGGCCCGGGAGATAGCATGGAGGTAAGGCATTTGCCTCTTATGCAAAAGGTCATAGGTTAGAATCCCGGTGCCCCATGTGGTCCCCTGTGCCTGCCAGGAGCAATTTCTGAGCATGGAGCCAGGAGTAACCCCTGAGCACTGCCGGGTGTGACCCAAAAACCAAAAAAAAAAAAAAAAAAACAAACAAAAAAAACTTATCTAATAGAGCATTATTCACTCACTTTTGGATCTTTGGCTAAACTAATAATTAACATCTACTCAATCCTTACAATAATAGTAGGAACTTTTATTCTCATTCAGATGCATAAATGAGAGCTCAAAAAAATTAAGTCACATTTATTCAACTAGTAAGTGCCGGTGCTAAGAGTGATAACCAGAAAATTTGACCCCTGGCATTGCTAATCGTTTTTGCACATACTTCCAGTAAGGCATAAATTTCTTATGCTTATAGACAGAATGTAATGATAGACAAGACCAATCTGTAACTTAAATAAAACCAATATATTTTTCATGTTAAGTAACCAATTATTTTTCTCAATGCTTATAGCTTGGATCATTGTCAGGGTACTACCAGGTAGAGTGAGATGATAATTCCCCATCATGGGGGTCACAGGGGATGGCACTGTAGGTAGGAAGTTTACCTTTCATATGGCCAACTCTTGTTTACTCCCTGGCATCTCATATGATCCCCAAGTCTGCCAGGAGTAATTTCTAAGTGCAGAGCCAGGAGCAATACCTGAATGCTGCCCAGTATGACAAAAAAAAAAAAAATACACACACACAAAGATAATGAATTCCCTATTACTTTTTATCCAGATTATAATAGGCACTCATTTGATATAAACACAAGTAAGTTTGCTTCTGTTCTTTACTCATTAACTACCTGACTAAACAGAATTGCTCAGTGGTGATTCAATTATAAATAAAAACACAATATAAGAATTTTAGAATAGCTCTTGATTATGGAGACAGTCATCTAGATGATAGAGATGCTTATTTTTTTTGGGGGGGCCACACCCAGTGACGCTCAGGGGTTACTCCTGGCTATGCACTCAGAAGTCGCCCTGGCAGGCACGGGGGACCATATGGGAACCGGGGGATCGAACTGTGGTCCGTCCTAGGCAAGGCAGCAGGCACCTTACCTCCTGCGCCACCTCCCGGCTCCCAGAGATGCTTATTTTATTACGAAAATAATATTTTATTTTGAAATAATTATTGAAATAAAAAATACAAATTAAAATAAAACGCACAGAAAGATGGTGAGTTAAAAGAGGCAGAGATGGCTTTGACTAATAAAAGGCCTTTATTAGGGAGTGCTCCTGGGCCAGGCCTGGCAGTCTCCTCAGAGGTGGCCTGTGTCCACCCACAACCTTCAGTAGGATTATAGAGATTATATATGGTGGCAAAGTGTATAGGCACAGGAAGAGTATGTGCTGACATGTCCTTTGTTAGGTTATAAATTTTCCATCTATCCTGCAAACATGTCACTTGGGTTCTAGCCATGGTCGGTCCTATGACTTATGGTATGGGCTGACATCCTGCTATTCTGCAGTCAGTCCTCATTACTTATGATATGAGCAAATGTCCTATCATTCCTTCATAGCTCCAACCATTATCTGGTGTCTTCAATCATGACCAGCCCATCTCCGAGTGAGGGTGGGGACTCCCTGATTTTTAACTTCAAAAGGCCTTACACACAAAGCTCACAGAAACAAGCGTCTCTAATTTTTTTTTAATTTGATTGGGGGGGGGGGTGGGGGGGGGAGTCGATTTTTTTTGTTTTTGTTTTTTGGATCACACCCGGCAGCGCTCAGGGGTTACTCCTGTGTCTAATGCTCAGAAATCGCCCCGGTAGGCACAGGGGACCATATGGAATGCTGGGATTTGAACCATTGTCCTGCATGAAATGCAAACGCCTTACCTTCATACTATCTCTCCAGCCCCCGTCCCATTTAAAAAAAAAAATCTCACCACAAACTATTGCTTTAAAACATCAGAAACCAGGAGCCAGAGTAGTGGTACCATGGGTAGAACTCTTGCCTTGCACAAAGCAGACTCGGATTTGCTGAGACAGGGACGCATATAGGGCACCCCCCCTCCCCCACAATGCCCACCAGATGTGATCCCTGAGTATAATCAGAAGGAAACCTGGTGGCCTCTGTAATGTGATGCATAGATTTTGCCAAAGAGTAAGCACTGCAGAACAGAAAACCTCCATGTATTGTTTGTGTTTTCCATGGGCAAAACTTCCTCTCTTCTTACTATGTTCCCGGAGTGCTTTAGGATGTATCTTTGTGAAGAATCCAGTTCATCTGAGTTCTGTTTTAATATTACCAATGGAGAAAGAAGAACTAAGCAGAATGATTAGGCAGCAATCGATCTGTTCTGTTAGCCAGTGTCATATGGCTAACTAAAGGGGCTTATGGTAGACTCATTTAGTATCCTTTGGTCACAGCAAATCCCCAACATCATACTTAACTCAGAATTCCAAGCCTAAAAAGGACTCAGATCTTAATGCATAATTAGTTTATCCCCTTTTCTACTTCGACTTCCTTGGGTAAAAGCTAGTCCAAAAGCACTGCTACAGGATAAGTTCCAAACAGGAGAGTGATTCAAATAGGGTCAAATGGCCAGTTCGGACTTGTTAGTACCTCTTTATGGGATCACAAAATTCCACACAATCGTTTGATTTCCTTTAAACAAAAATTCACCTAGAAGCTATATAAACAGCTTCCAAAGGAAAAGTCAAAAAGGATCATTTCTGGGCCAGAACAGTGGCACAAGCAGTAAGGCATCTGCCTTGCATGCGCTCGCCTAGGATAAACCGTGGTTCGATCCCCAAGCATTTCATATGATCCCCCAAGTCAGAAGCAATTTCTGAGTGCATATTCAGGAGTAATTTTGAGTGACACTGGGTATGGCCCCACCAAAAAAAAAAGGATAATTTCTATAAACAGATATAGCATAAATAGGCTGAGGTACAGACTGCAGATAAGAGAACAGGGTTCAATACCCAGCACTGCATGATATTCCAGGTTTTCTAAAGAGTGCCACATCCACCATCATCAAGCCAGGAGTTGCCCCTGAGCATTGCTAAATATGATTCCAAAACAAAAATAATAAAAAATAATTTTAATGTAAAATTATGTAATTAAAAATAATAAAAATAATTTTAATTAAAAATTGTAACAAATACATATAAAAGTAGATAGGAGAGAGATAAAGAGATAATTAAGAAAGAAAAACAACAATGGATTAGCCATCCATGATCTGGAAGAGATATATCTAAGGTGCATAACTTTATATACCACTGAATGGAGTGGGGAGGAAGTTGTTCATAAGGTGGCAACCAAATGCTATGATCTAGCAGAGTGAAGTTAATTGCCTGGGGACTTGTATTGAGGACCAGAAGGAAAAGAGTTCTGGAAAACCTAAAAAGAAAGTGGATATTGGTAGGTAGGGCATTTGCCTTACACCCAGCAGACCCGGGGTAGATCCCCAGGATCCCATTTGATCTCCTGTGCCTACTAAAAATGATTTCTGAGTGAAGAGCCGGGAGTAACCCCTGAGCACTGCAGGATGTAACACACACACACACACACACACACACACACACACACACACACACACACCCCAAAAATAAGAAAACAGAAACTAAGATTCAGCCCTCAACAAAACCATCAGCAGTAGCAGTACTTTGAACAGCACTCAACCCTACAAAGGAATCTCAGATTGTGTGTTTATGGCAGTGAAACAGGCTGCAAGAACTCTAAGGAATGAATCTACTCCTCAATCTCTTTTTCAGTTTTATTTGGGGCGGGGTTGTCACCTACTTGGCAGCGGTCAGGGGTTACTCCTGGCTCTGCGCTCAGAAATTGCTCCTGACAGGCACAGGGCACCATATGGGATGCCGGGATTCGAACCACCACTGTCCTTCTGCATGCAAGGTAAATGCTCTACCTCCATGCTTGCTGGTCCCCCAATCTCTTTTTTAAAGGCCAGCAACTCAGACCCAGTTGATAGCTATGCAAATGAATTCCACTTGGTCTGCGAAATTAAAGAGCTTGAGGGCAAGCTCCTGAAGGAGATCCACTCATCTCTAGAAGCTAAACTAGCTGGGTGCTAGAAGACAATTAGTGTTTACAGTGGCATAGGAAAGACTGTCTAGGCTAGTTTCTACCTGCCAGGCAAGCCCCATCTCTACAATCTTCAGGCACCCTTAGAACCCAAAGCATAACTAACTAGCAGGGGAGTCTCTGCCCATTGTCCCTACATAGGCTCTGTCAGCCAGTCTCTGCTCCCTGCCATTATCTGTGTGTTTTAACTCACCAATGCAGACTGAGGTTCCAGTGTTCTTTGGGACCCTTCTGATAGGGGTTTTCTGGTCGTTGTTCAGTGGCTAACACGTACTGGTAATTCTGAGCACCTTTTCTTCTCTCTCCTCGGGCCTGCTCAAAGCAAGAGGACTGGTGTCCCCATCCAGATATAAGAAGGAAACAGGAGGAACTCGTTGAACTGATTAATCAAGACAAAAAGCTGGGAAGAATTCTTAACACAAAAGAGCTATGTAAAACACCCAAAGAAGCCTACAATGCAACACTTTTAATAATATTGAAATAAGGAGATTGGTAGAAGAAAACTTCATTAAGAATAAAGTGGGGCCAAAGAGATAGTATAGAGGTAGGTGTTTGCCTTGCAAGTAGAAAACATCGAAAGGAAAAAGAAATTAATAAAAATGGAGATAACAAAAAGTTAAGGGACAGACTCAAGAGGAACAACATTTCCATTAGTGGAATTCTAGAAGGAAAAAGAAAAAGAGAGAATGTTTTTGACAAATGTAATGCTGAATTTTTCGCCAAAGTGACACAGGAGACAGACACACAGGAGGAAAGCATTTCAAATAAAATAAGCCAAAAATAAACCACAAGAGATACACACCAAAAAACACTGTGAATAAAATGACAAAAATCAAATATAGAGACTCCTAAAAGTATGAAGAGAGAAAAGTGACAAAGATTCTTAATATCTCCAAAATATTAAGTTTTCTTAATTAAAACCTTTATAGCTCAGAAAAAGTGGGATAATATGTTCAAATACTGAATAGAAAAGACATACCAAAAAAAGACACTAGAAAAGATGTACCCAAAGGGCTTTAATTGATATTGGAAAAAGTAATAGAGACTTTTCAGACAAACAAGAGGTAAAGGAATGCATCACAACTAAACTCTTATAATAAGTAATAGATTCACTTTTATAAAACAACAGGAGGAGTCAGATGATAGTAGTGCAAGTAGTGCTTTTGCCTTGCATACAGTCAATCCAAGTTTGATTCCTGGCACCCCAGATAGTCTCCCCTCACCTTGCATTGACAGGATTGAATCCTGAGTTCAGATCCCGGAGTAACTCCTGAGCATTGCCAATTGAGACCCCAAAGCAAAAACAAATAAAAATGACAAGAAGCACCACTTGGAAGCAGAAAGACACTTAACAATAAATTTATGTCACTGAGTTGGATGCTTAGGATCATATGCTTAGAATCATAGTGCTCAAAATGCACCCTTAGGATCATATGCTTAGGATCATACAATCTCCTAGAACTGAATTGGAAGGAAATGAAATGTGAACAGATTCGCTGGAAGGAAGAAAACAGAATAGTAACTAAAAGTCTCAAAAAACTAAAGAACAAATAAATACGAAAAAAAACTTAAAAATCTAAACTGGGTATTTTTTGTTTTAATATAAACCTTGAAGTGGGAGTGATCATACAGCATGTGAATAAAGCATTGACATTGAATGTGACTGACTGGTTTGATTCCCTGGTGTCACCTATAGTTTCCTGAGTCTGTTAATAGTGATCCCTGAACACAGCTGGGTATGAACCAAAGCCAGCCAAACCAGGTGGTGCTGCAGATCGCAGGTCACTACTGCTATGCTCAGGTGGAGATTTAGGGTTCTGGAATGGGCATGAGGTGCTGAGAATCAAACTTGGGTCATTACACACACAAGATATGCACTCTATTTAAACTCCATCCTTACCCCGATAGTATTTATAGATATAGATGTAGATATAGATATAGATACAGATATTCTTCCCTTCTGTGCCACTCTCACCCCATAGGAGAATAATGAAAAAAAGAAAAATTGACAGAGATCAAATTGTTTAAAATGTCAGCATTGCACAAACTATGACGATAACAAGATGATAACAAGATCTTGACTTACTACCGCAATAGAAGCACAGCAATAAAAATTCTGTTAATGTTGTCAACCTCTAACAACAATCAGAGATCAAAACTTTCTCTGAGGGACCCAGAGCAATAATAGTACAGTGGGTAAGGCACTTGCCTTATATGCAGCCAACCTGGATTTGATCAGGGACATCCCCTAAGGTCCCCTGAGCCCTGCAAGAAGTGAGGAATGATCCCTGAGTGAGGAGCCAGAAGTAAGCCCTGACCATTGCTATGTGTGGCACTGAAACGAAACAAATAAAAACATTTTTCTCTCAGATGTTACTCAAATTTTTACAAGAAAGATCATATTGTTCTGAACCAGAAACCATTCTTGAAGAAAAAAAAAAGAAACTTTGGATCACAAAGTAAGGTGAGTCTAATGGAACCAAAGCATAAATTCCATACTGTATCTGGCAAAGGTCCTTAAACTCCTTAGCATGAGGTAGTGGGATTTCAGATGGTGCATAGGTGATTTATTACATTTCAGTATTTAGTCAGTTTCCTCAAAATACACCCTACTGCCTTTATATAATATTGCTTTATAAAAACAAGTTAAGCATAAATTAGCTGTTTATATTGAATATCCCTTAACTGATAGTTGTAATCAAAAGTCTGCTGCAGGGGGCCGGAGTGGTGGTGCTGGCACTAGCCTAAGATGGACCTCGATTAGATCCCCAGGTGTCTCCCATATGGTCCCTCAAGCCAGGAGCAATTTCTGAGCGTATAGCCAGGAGTAACCCCTGAACGTCACCCAAAAAACAAATAAACCAAAAAAGTCTGGTGCATAAAATAGTTGATATAGAGAAGAAGTACCCCTTTATGAAAGAAATGTGATTTTATGAGACTTATTCCTGTCTGACGAAGCCTTTATTTTGCTGGTAGGGTAATGGGTCAAAGAGAGGTGGTACTTACAAAGCCAGTTTGCCAGCTTGATGATGACTGTTTTTGCCATTGACAAGACACATTAGTTAATATACATTTATATAAATATAGGGCTAACCAGACATTCTATAATGCTAAATCTCATTCTCAAAATTAACACTAATAACAATAAGTATATGGAAAAGTATATTTACTCTTTTCTTGCTTTTTATTTATGCCCATTTTATTCATATGTTGCTCTAGATGATGAAAGTAATAAAATTATTTGTAATTTAAAAATGTAGAAATGTGGGGACCAGGATGTAGCAGTGAATTTGTGAAGCCCTGGATTTAATCAAGTACCACAAAAAATTACATATACACATGTACGTATATATATATATATATATATATATATATATATATATATATATATATGTTCAATAAAGTATACTAACCTTTGTAGTCTTGTTACTCTGAATCTCTTTCCAATGTCGTTCTTTGTACTTCTCTTTGTGTTGGCAAACTTTCAGAATTAAGGGTGCCAAGTCAGCGATCCCTATTACATAACTGAACAAGTGTATATATAATAGCAGCCACAAAAATAACTCAGACAGAAGTGATTATATAATTAACACAATTGTACCCTACTTTGATAAATGGCAATTTTTGCAACAGACATTAAAAAACTGTCTACCAACTATAACTCTAAATTATTTGTAAGATCATAGATAGCACAAGTTTGAACTACTTTAAATGAAGTTAATCAAGATTGCTTATTTGCTCCTTAGTCATTTACCTAGAGCCACTGAACTGAATGAATAGGGTTGCATGAGACCACATCTTAGATTTTTGAAGCGCCTTGGAAGAGTAAAAACAAAGGAATGGTAGGTAGCCAATGAGCAAAGGCAAAAATATAATATTTTTAGGTACTGCGGTAAAGACTTTAGAAAAGGGTCGAGGGACATAAAATAATATGTATCGTGCCATAGAGAAGTTTCTGAAGGATTTACAATAAATGTAAATGTTTTTATATTTTACATTTACATTCCAGAATGTTTTTAGATAATGTGAAAATGTCACAGTTGTACTGGGTCGACACACTGGGTTACAAATGGAAAATAAGAAAATATAATCAGTACAGATCATCTTAAAACAAATATACCTACTTACCACCCAGGCATTAGCTGACTGCCACCTTCTCTACCATATTGATGAGTTCTTGACATTAACATACTTAATATCCTTTTTTCTTGACTTTCATTATATCTTATTAATTTTCACAAGCAAAAGAAAATGCCAAGTGGGTTCTATTTACCCTGCTCAGACTTCTTAAAAGAGATTCCTTATCTAAGAGTTAGTGTAAAATGTTAATGAGTATCTGTCATGATAAGAATTAATTACTTGATTTTAGGAAACAGAAATCTCCCTCTGAACTCTGCCATTGGCTCCTTAGTGCATCAAGGTTTTAGCTATATCTTAATCACTCTAAAGATGCATGGATTCTAGTCATTCTCATCATTGAAGTTTTAAAGTTTTCATTTTATTTCTACAGAATTTTTAAAATCAAATTTACTGTGCCCATTGTACAGATTTGGAAAATTAAAATTGAACTTTTAAACATGCTTCCTCCATGTATGTCTGGAAAACTAACACTATTCAATCACAATTTGTAAACCATATGTTGAAGGATACTTAAGTTGAAAATGGTTAATTCATTTCCCTCTCTCTCTTAATTGAAGAACTTTTCTCAGATCATTAGGGGCGCCACATGTCAAGATGAAGGTTACCATACCATACCCACTACCAAAGTACTTTTAGGACTTTAAATCCCTTCACCTCTGCACTCCATTCTTACCCATTCATGGATTACTAAATTCTACAGTTAGAGTTCAAAGGTTTTTTGGTGTTTGTCTTACTTTGTTTATATAGCACTTATTTATATAGCTTTTGTGTGTATAGCATTTCTTATACAGAATGAAGCCATCCCATACTTGTGTTTCTCTAACTTGTTTCTCCTAATATGACCCCCTCTGTTCCATCCATGTTATAAGTGACAAGATTTTCTCTTTTCTTATGTCTGTTATTTCATTATAATTTCATTTGTTCATCCACCATGGCCACAAACTACCATAGTGAACAATCTTTCCTAAAAAATGTTAATGCTTCGTGGGGCTGGAGAGATAGTACAGTAGTAGGGTATTTGCCTTGCACGCATCCAAACCAGGTCAGTCCTGGATTTGATTCCCCATATCCCATATGGTTTCCCACCACCCCATCCCTGAGCCTGCCAGGAGTAAATTTTGAGAGTAGAAGCAGAAGTAACCCCTGAGTGTCACCAGGTGTGGCCCAAAAACCACCCCCCAAAAAAGAAAAAGAAAAAACAACTAACCAGGGTGAGGCTGATCAAGAAAAATGTTAATGAGGTGGTTGGTTCAAATCCCCGTGTCCCATATGGTCCCCTGTGCCTGCCAGGAGCTATTTCTGAGCAGATAGCCAGGAGTAACCCCTGAGCACTGCTGGGTGTGGCCCAAAAAAACAAAACAAAACAAAAAAACTCACTAAGAAAAATGTTAATGCTTCTCTTTAGAAAAGAAATTTGGCAAGATCCAGCTTTTAAATACACTTGCAAAAAAAAAATGGCCATAACTTTCCTCTCTTTTTGATTTGTTGGGTTTTGTTTTTGGAAATCACCCAGTGGTGCTCAGGGCTTAGTCTTGGTTTTGCACTCAAGAACTGGAGGATTTGGAGGGACCATATTGGGTAACCGAGAGAGAATTCAGATTGGCCTAGAGACAGGCAAACACCCTCTCTACTGTACCATCATTCACATTCTTTCCTTTTCTTTGGTTGTTTGGTTGCTTAGTCTGATTAGGTATCATCCCCCAAGAGAAGCTCAGGCGACCTTGGGTTGCTTCTGATAAAGCTTGGCTAGTGGTGCAGACTCTACAGTTTTGTTTTTATGGGAGTGATTAGGGGCCAAAGACACTAGGGGTAGAGGGACAGGTGGTGCCATGGAGGGATTGAGGGCCTATGGCTGTCAGGCATGTACTTTACAGCTTGACTTATCTCCCACCCTCTTTCCTATACTTTTTAAGTTTTGGGGTCACACCCAGTGATGCTCAGTAACCCATGGTTGCTCCTGGTTGTGTGCTCAGGAATCACTCCTACCAATGCTAGGGAATCATAAATGGATGCAGAGGATTGAATTGGGGTCAGACGGGGGCAAGTTCTTTATCTGCTGAACTGTATCTCTCCACCCTCCCTCTCCTCTATTCTTAAGAGGGAGAATAGGATCACTTTTAAAATTTGTCTAAGTTCACATAAGTATCTAAAGAAATGTTAACAATATACTTTCCATTCATTCATCATGGCCCACAAATGGAAATCTGGTCAATTCCAAATTGTAACTGTTCATAATCATTAGGTTTATGATCTTGAATTTGGGCTAAGAATAATTTTTTAACTAAAGGACACTGAAGCCCATAGATGCACAACCTGTTATTCATAATTATGACTTCTCCAAATCTTTAAAAATAGAAAGTTGTTTCATAACTTGTATTTGAAACTAACAAAGCAAATTTAACTGATAGGGGGATGCTTGTATCCTGGCGTTCCAGCATCTTGAATCAGTTTTACCACAAAATATTATTCTGTTTGTATATATGCTGCTTTGTCATAATATGGTATTTTTTGGAGGGGGGCCACACCCAATGATGCTCAGGGGTTACTCCTAGCTATGTGCTTAGAAGTCACTCCTAGTTCAGGAAACCATATGGGACACCGGGGATCAAACAAAAGTCCAGCCTGGGTCAGCCCCGTGCAAGGCAAACATCCTACCACTGTGCTAGTGCTCCATCCTCCCCTTTTATTGAATACAGTTTTTTAATATAAGTATTTTATTTGAATTACAAAATACATCTTCTCTTTTTGTTTTTTGGGGTTTTTTTTAGTCACACCTGGCAGCGCTCAGAGGTTACTCCTGGCTCTAAGCTCAGAAATGACTCCTGGCAGACTCAGGGGACCAAATGGGATGCCAGGATTTGAACTACCGTCCTTCTGCATGCAAGACAATAGCTTTACCTCCATTCTATTTCTCTGGCCCCTCAAAATATATCTTCTTATACCTCATAGTTCTGAGAAGTGAGCATCTTAAAAACTTTACTACTTAATTGTTTTGCAATTTGTTTAGCGATTATTTAATACTATCAACATATTCAACAGATCATATATCATTGATTTGGCCTACTTTCCAAATTTCTCTAAAATTCTTAGAAACTAAGAAACTAGGTGCTGGAGTGGTGGCACTAGAGGTAAGGCGTCTGCCTTGCAAGTGCTAGCCTAGGACGGACCACGGTTAGATCCCCTGGTGTCCCATATGGTCCCCCAAGCCAGGAGCAATTTCTGAACTCATAGCCAGGAGTAACCCTTGAGTGTCAATGGGTGCGGCTCCCACCCCCAAAAAAAAACAAGCAAACAAAAAAACTAAGAAACTAAATATAATTATTTCTACCCACATATGAACATATGATTTTTTTTAAATTGTTACTGTGGCCAAAGTGAGTTATAAATCTTTCAGAGTAATATTTAAGGTACATGGTGACAATGAATAAGGGGAATTCCCACTACCAGTGTTGTCCTCCCTCCATCCCTTTTCCCAGGATGCATCCCACTTCTCTCTCCTTTACCCCCGAGGATGCCAGTGTAAATGGTCCCCACTTGTACAGCTTGTTGTAGATTGGATCTCGATTTTGTTGTCGTTGACTTTGGATTTGGCATTCAAGTCTTATCATTTTTTATTTCCACTAAATGTTCATAGGACTGTCTAGTCCTGGTACCGTCCATTTTTCCCCTTCAAATGATGAGGCTGAGCAAGATAATTTTTAGTATAGTGGTTCTGTTGGAAGTATAAGAAATCAAAAGGGGAAGAGGGGAAAAAAACCTAGAAGGAATTATCCAGGTGTTATAAATATAAATTTAGAAGAAGAAATTGGGGAAGGGGAAAAGGTAACAAAACAACATGAGAAAAAGAGAGGGAAAAAAAGAAAACTAACGAAGCTGTAACAACAAAAATACAAAAAAAATAGCAAAGAAAGAACAAACAAAAACCAAAACCAGCAACTACGAAAGGTAAGCAAAACACAAACAAACAAAATAAAACCACAAATCATATGTCCATATGTGGGTTGAAATGATCATATTTGGTTTCTAGTATTTAGTATTTAGTTTTTTTTTTAACCAAACTGCATGGAAGCTAAAAGAGAATAGCCCTTATTTCAATTTATTAATTTTTAGATTGAGTAATGTTTCACCTTAGTTTCTTTAAAGAGTCAATTAAATTTTGTTCAGTTGATATGAACTGTAAGGCATATTGAACAACAAAGACCAAAATCAACAGTACTAAAAAAGAAGCAAAAATCTGAGCCCAAGAGTACCTTAGTTCTTTTTTCAAAATCTTACTAGTAATATCTATGATAGAGGTCGTCAGACTATGGCCATGGGCCACATGCGGCCCACCAAGGACATTTGTCCAGTCCAGTGTGTATTTTTACCTCTACTGACCTGCTTATTGGCCGACGTGTAGGCCCTCAGTGCGCATGTGTGGGATGCAATCACATTCCAACTCTCCTCCATCTTTCCTTCTCTCGACTCCTCTCAATTTGTGGCCTCCCCAAAAGAAGGCCCATAGTTCCCATTGAAATAATGGTAAGTTTGTTCATTTAACTTAATCATTCTTCATGTTAAAAATTGTATTTGTTCCCATTTTGTTTTTATTATATTTTTGGTTTTTAACTTCAAAATATGATCTGTGTTGTGTGCATAGTATTTTGCTTGTTTGGTTGGTTGGTTTGGGCTTTTGGGCCACACCAGGTGATGCTCAGTGTTTACTCCTGGCTATGCACTCAGAAATCGCTCCTGGCTTGGGGGACCATATGGGACAACGGGGATCAAACCCAGGTCCATCCTGGGCAGCCACGTGCAAGGCAAACACCCTATCGCCATGTTATGCTCAGGCCCTTTGTTCATACTTTTTATATCAACTATAGTCTAGCCCTCCAACGGTCTAAGAAACGGTGAACTGGGCCCCTGTTTAAAAAGTTTGAGGACCCCTAGTCTATGATCCTCGGTATTTGTTTCTTATTCATGTTTATTTATTTGTTTATTGGTTTTTGGATTTGGGGCCACACCCAGAGACACTTAAGGTTTACTCCTGGCTATGTGCTCAGAATCACTCCTGGCTTGGAAGGACCACATGGGACGCTGGAGGATTGAACCGCCATCCCTCCTAGGCTAGCTCAGGCAAGGCAGAAGCCTTAGCACTTGTGCCACTGCTCCAGCCCCATCTTATTAGTATGTATTGATAAATGGAGACAACATGATCAGTTCTAATAATCATATCAGTGAAATGTGGTTCTTCAAAATATAATACCAAACACTTCAATACAACTGTGTACATTAAGTGAGTATGGAGATAGTATAGTGAGTGAATAAGGTGCTTGCCTTGCATATTGTGAATCTGTGTTCCATCCCTGGTTCCCAAGCCTGGTCAAGAGTGATCCCTGAGCACAGCTTCATACATAAGCCCCAGACATTGTCAGATGTGGCCCAAAAGCCAAAAAAGAAATGAGAAGAAAATTAGTATGGAATTATGTTTGCGCTCTCTCTCTCTCTCTCTCTCTCTCTCTCTCTCTCTCTCTCTCTGTCACTCTCCTTTACAGCTTTTGAATTTCATCAATTCTAAAATTGAAAAATAAGTAAAGTTCTAAAATCTCAAATGCTAACATTTTATTCTCAGAATACGATCCATTTCCCTGGATATGAACTTTTTCAAAAAAAAAAAAAAAGGAACTTTCTAGAATGCAGAAAACTGTTATCTCTGGCATTTGGTGTTATTTCCCCTTTTTCTTAACATGCTACACAGTCATTGTCTTCCTTTTCTAGGACACTCCATGATCCATTTTATCCCTGGGCCTTAACATGTGTTGCAACCATCTCTGATTTATTATTTGTCATGTGTTTTTCAAGTTTGGCTTTTCCTTGTCCTTTTGAGTCCAGTGTCTTTAAGTCCCACCTGCACACTGCACAAAAACAACTTTTTTTGTCTCCTAATGTATTGTTTCTCTCCCTTTTAATCTCTTAAATCTCCCTCTTTTGTTTCTTTACTAATATTTGTCTATCTGTTTGCTTGTCTCTAGTGTATAAGTTCCATAAAGGAAGGATAAATCTATGTTCACTACATATGTATACAAAGTATCATGCCTGGTATTTCTAAATTCTCACAAACTATTTGAATAAATAATATGAAAATAATTTACCCTATGTCTTTCTAGTAACTTTTCCAAAATATCTCATATTCAACACTTTGCCTTTACAATAATAAAAGAACATCCAGTTGTACATATCATGAATATTTTTCAAAAAATTCTGAAGAAAATTCCTCCACAGCACAACATATCATCAGAAATAAATATATTATTAAACATGTACAGAAAATTCTAAGCAATAGGTAATGAAGGCATATAAATGTGTGCATACATATTTACATATATATAATAATATATGTGTAATTTTTATGTGTGTAATTTTAATTCTGTTTATGGACATTGGTTGTACAGGCTTAGAAAAATAAAAGACCTAAGATTCTGGAAAAACTAAATTATGTAGTATAAAGAACCTTGAGATAATTTTGTGTATTAAAAGGAAAATTGTCTTAAAATTTCTCAATTATCGGGCCAGATAAATAGTATAGCAGGTGAGGTGCTAAACTTACACACAGCTAACCCAAGTTTGATCCCTGGCACCATGGTTCCCCACCCCCACCCCCACCAGGAATGATTCCTGAGCATTGCTGGGTGTGGTCCAAAAACAAACAAATTTCAGTCAACTTTCTTAAATGATATATAAATGTTCTTTTTCTGATTATAGTAATATACATATTATTGAGATTTATTCTTATCAGATCAAAATTGATAATATTACAAATATTTTTCTTACCATGAACGTTCCTTTAATACATCTAAATCCAGTTATTTCTCTATCCACTTCAGTTGACAACAGAGTCAGGATAGTAAATATAGCCCAGAAAAGGGGTCTGACTTAAGTTCTCTCTGATTTAGCATAAGACACTTAGCTGTAGGTGATCTGTTTAGCAATACTCCAAGCAAATCTCTGAATAGCTGCTGAGTCTACCTTCTATTTAACCATAAAAGGTTCTCCTTTATTATAGTTGCTTTATGATCAATATTAACTCCCTTTCACTCCAAAAATGTTTAGACAATAAATTATATAATGACTCTAGCTATTGCTTTCTAAGATATGTTACCTATTAAATACCAGGAGGGAGATAGAAAATGCAAGGATAGGGATAGAATTTCAAACCACCAGCTTATATTATTTTCTTTTTGGAAGGGAAATTTGGGAGGGAGAGGCTATAGAGTGTTCCTGATGAATGCAGTTGAAT
>PVKC010008769.1:0-27655 GCA_004027635.1 Crocidura indochinensis
TGTGTGTGTGTGTGTGTGTGTGTGTGAGGATGTTTCTATGGAAGAAGGTCTGTATGGGAGAGAGAGAAAGAAATTGCTATTGTGCTGCTTATGCACTTTGGAAGAAAAAGAAGAGAAAGTGGGCATAAAAAGAATCAGAGCTGAGTTGTCTGCCAAGCTCACAGCACATGGCCAGCTTTCTTTGAAATCAGCACAGTTCTTGAGTATGAGCCCCTCAACAGAGACTGGTATATGCAAGCTGCTAAGAAAATCATACTTAAAAAGCAAGGTGCCTTCTTGTTTGGGAAACCCAGATGGAGTTTTATTGTTCCCTGCAAGAAAAATTGCCTGTTAAATTGAGACTTCAGATAGATATTATTTAGATAACAATAGCTCAAATATTTATTTAATGGTTACTGTACATTATTATACCAGAACCTAACAGCATTACTTTTGAAAACTATAACAAATCCTGTCACATATATAGTACTCACATTTAAAATGTGAAGAAACTGATGGGCCAGAGAGTTAGTATTGCAAGTAAGGTGCTTTTCTTGCATATGGCTGACTTCAATTTGATCTCCAGTACCACAATTGGATCCCTGAAACCCTATTAGGAATGATCCCTGAGCACAGAGTCAGGGTAAACCCTGAATACCACAGGGTTTGGCCTAAAAATAAATAAGTTGAAGAAACAAAGGCTTTCCTCAAATTTAAAGCCAGTCTTTTAAAATGGCATCTATGATTTTACTGACTAGAATTTTTTTACTATTAATATATTATGTTTATCTAAACAACACTGGGCCAAGGAGATAGTACAGGAGGTAAAATGCTGGCCTTGCACACGGACCAGCCAGTTCAATCCTGGCACTGCATATGGTCTCCCAAGCTTCATTAAGGGCAAGCCCTGAACACTGCTGGATATGGTTCAAAATTACAAATAAATTAACTTATGCAGATGCATTAGTCAAAAGTAACTTTGCAAATTCTTGGATAAGTTTAGCTATTCTGTGCTACCAAGAGAATGATCTAGACCACACTATTCTTGCTTCCTAATGTAATAAAGAACAGCTTTCACAATGACCCTCTAGAGATCTTGATCTCAAATTCCATTCACCAAGATTCCATTAAATAGCACCAACATTTATTGTCAAATAGAACAAGTTCTATGAAAAAGGAAATAGTGTGGCACTCTTCTCCGTAAAGACCCCAAAGTGAGCAGGGCTGGTCTCAGACTGAGAGAGTAAAAAGAACAAACTACTGCTGAAGGGTCTAGGACTATGAAAGAATTTTTGGAAGAATTACTGCACCACCTACTCCTGAAAGTAGTATGTTCAATCATAGATTACAGACAAGTATGAAAGCACAGCAGATGCTGCCATGTCATCAGCTCCCACTCAAGGCCAAGGGCTGAATCAGTCACTGAAGACTGGTCAGCAGACCTCAATGCTCAAGCCACTGAATGAGTCAGTAGCATCATGGAGCAGTCTAGAACTGTTCTCTGACATAACTGTAAACAGAGCATGAAGAAAAGTTGATGAAAAATATTGTTTATAAGGAAAAAAGATGAGTGTTAAATGAATGAGACTTCAGCTTTTTCTCCCTTAACATGTCTCTGTCCTGAGTTTAATAATTTTAGTTAGCAGACTGCTTTACACAATCACAACCTCACTCCTATGAGGATTTATCAGATTTGTCATCAAACATCATCTTTATTATGGTGAATTTGAAATGGATCATTGACCACATGTGTTCTCAGGAAAAGAAAATTTAAGAACTGAGAATAATCTATTGCTAATACCTCATTTATAAATGAGGTAAGGTAGCTTTAGACCTAGTCGCCTTCGCCACTCCTCATGCCAAGAGACTTGATATTCCAACAATTGATATTTCTCAATTGTTTTATCATTCAGGCTTGCCTGTTTACCTTTTTTGTCTAGGTTGATTTTCTTTCTTTTAATGATATCTGAATAAACTCTTAGCTAAATTTTCTGTAAATGAGACATTCAAAAACATCTGACTCTGTTCTCAAAGCTGAATCAGTGAAAAAAAAATCTCCATTGAGAGACAAGTACTCTACCATTACTCTATTCTGAGCCAAGATCCAAAATCCTTTGAGGTAAAATGGTTTTGGCAAACAATTTTTTACATACTTTCCTACATGTATAAAGGAATATTAGTCCTTTGGGACCATATCGCAAAATGCTGCAGACAAAGTGGCTTTGCACAAGACAAATTTGATTTTCATAGTTCTGGATTGTGGAAAATTCAAAATTGAGCTCCAAGATGAGATGCAAAAAAAGAAAACTTCAGAGAGTAGCAGAAGGTAGGAAAAAGCCTCCAAATAAACAAACAACTGAGAAGAGAACCTTGGGATGAATTCAAAAGGAACAGTCTAAGAATCATTGGATGGCAACCATGATAAAGCAACAAAGATATCATTGCTAAGTTCTCAAAACAAAAATATCATTACTAAGTTCTCAGAACTGGGGAGAGAATACACCCACGTCCTGGATACTCAAAGAGCACAAGTAAAAGAGATCTAAAAATAAATAAATAAATAACTGCAAGACACATCAGAATTAGAATAAAAATATATAGTCATCGATATAATACTGAGAGGCCAGAATGGTAGCACAGTGGTAGAGTGTTTGCCTTGAACGCGACTGACCAAGGACAGAAGCCAGTTTGATCCCCAGCATCCCTGAGTGAGGAGTGATTTCTGAGCACAGAGCCAGGAGTAACCCAGAAAGACACTGGGTGTTAACCCAAAACAAGACAAAAAACAAACAAAAAAGATATAACACTGAGAGCACTATGATCAAAGAGGAAAATGATATGCAAAGGAGTGTCCTTATGATTTACAGCAGATTTACCAAATTAAATCCCCTGGGCCTGAAGATAGTGATGACATATAGTAAACAAACTCAGAGCAATAGCACAGCAGTTAGGGCATTTGTCTTGCATGCAGCCTACCTGGTTTTAATCTCTGGCATCCCTGATATTCTCCTTAGGCCTGTAGGAGTAATTCTTGAGCCAGGAGTAACCCCTGAACACTGACATATGTGGCTAAATAAAAAATATGAGAAAGGGGGCTGGAGAGATAGCATGAGGTAGTGTGTTTGCCTTGCGAGCAGAAGGACGGTGGTTCAAATATCAGTATCCCATATGGTTTCCCAAGCCTGCCAGGAGTGACTTCTGAGCATAGAGCCAGGAGTAACCCCTAAGTGCTGCTGGGTGTGACCCAAAAACAATATATATATATTTGCATATATATGTGCATATATATGTATATATATGCATATATACATACATATATGCATATATATGAAAATTGAAAAAAGTAAAGAGTGGCAGAATAGATCAGAAAATTGAACCCAACATTCTGCTGAAAGAAACAACTGAATAGTCAACAAACTAGACTCAAAGTCAAAAGTTGGAAAACAATTTTTCAAACAAACAAATTCCTCAAAAAAGGCCAGCATCACCATGTGACATAAATCTAGATGACATAAATTTTATTAGACAACATAAATTTCAAATTGGAAAAAGTTATAAAAATGTCAAGGTCATTTCTTAATGATCAAGGGCTTTGTACATCAGGAAGAACTTACACTTCTAAATATATATTCACTTAATGAAAAATCAGTAGATTATTGAAAACAGCAGCTAATAGACTTGAAGGAAGCATTGATAGCAACACAATAGTAATTGGAGTCTTCAACACTATGTCACCTCTCAATAGATCAAATAGACTAATGCTCAGTGAGAAAACACCTATTTAAAAAAAAGGTGTTTAGTAGATATATAAAGGATTTATAATCCACAGAAGGTCAAATAAGCACATTCTTCTGCAAAACACATCTACAAAATAGACCACATATCAGTACAAAACACTCCATAAAATCAAGAAAACAGAAATCTATACAGAATGAACTATCTATTCAGACAAGGATGAACTGAAAATAGAAGTTAATCACAAACAGAAACAAAGAAGCAACTAAAACATATGGAAATTAAATGGTTCATTAGTGGACACCAATGGATCAGATAGGAAATCAAAGACAATTAATAGAATTCTGTGAGCAAATTAGAATGAGGACACAACCTACCAAAACTTGAGGGACATAACAAAATTGGTGATGAGAGGAGAGTTCATAGCTATGCAAAATTCTTTAGGAAGGAAAAAAGGGCCCACTAAAATAACTTCATTGAATAACTCAAGATACAGGAAAATGACCAGGAAAAAGTACACAAAGCAGTCAGGGTGAAAGAAACAACAAAGCAGAAATTAATAAACTGGGATAAAAATGCAAAATATTAGTGAAACAAGAGCTGGTTCTATGAAAATGTAAACAAGATCAATAAATCACTAGCAAAACTCACAAATAGAGAATCCTAATAAACCAAATCAGAAATAAAAGGAGAGCCATCACAACAGAAGTCATAGAAATTCAAAAGACAATCAAATATTAGTTTGAGATTATTCCATGAAGCAAGAGAACCTAAAAGAAATGAATAACTTCTTATAACCTCCCAATGTACTTGAAATTCATATAGAACAATATATCTTGAAAAAAATACGTAGGAGCAATCCTTGGGAAAAATAAGATAGGAGACATCACTTTCCCCAACTTCAGACAGTACTATAAAGTGGTAGCAATTAAAATTACATGGTATTGGAATAAAGACAGACCCTAAGATGATTGAAAGAGAATTAAATACCTTGAGGCAGATCCTCAAGTATATGGCCATTTAATATTTAACAAAGTATGAAGTAAAGAAAGGAAAGTCTCTGTAGCAAGTAGTGTTAGAAAAAACAAATCAAATAAAAATAAAACAAACTCATGCCTCTTTCTATTACCATTCACAGCAAACAAAAATTGATTAAAGATCATAATATTGTACCTGAATCATAAAGTATATAAAGAAAATATAGGCAGAACTCCATGACATTTAAGTTCCACAAAATATAAAGCACCACTGACCAAGTGAATGGAAGCCAAGATAGATAAATGGTATTACATTGAATTTAGAAACTTCTGCATTTTAAAAGAAATAGCGATCTCGGGGCCAGGGAGATAGCATGGAGGTAGGGCGTTTGCCTTACATGCAAAAGGTCATCGGTTCAAATTCCGGTGCCCCATATGGTCCCATGTGCCTGCCAGGAGCAATTTCTGAGCATGGAGCCAGGAGTAACCCCTGAGCACTGCCAGGTGTGACCCAAAACCAAAAAAAAAACCAAAAAACAAACAAAAAAAAAGAAATAGCGATCTCCTGTTGGAGCCATAGCACAGAGGATAGGGTTATTTTGCATGCAAGCTGACCCAGGTCTGATTCCCTAGCATCCCTTATGGACCCCTGAGGAGCCTGCCACGAGTAATTTCTAAGTGAAGAGCCAGGAATACCCACTGAGCGCCAACAGGTATGGTCCCAAAACAAAGCAAAACAAAACAAAGCAAAACAAAAAAATGATGAGAAAAAATGATGAGCAGGATACAAAGATGTCCAAAGAATGTTAGAAATTATTTGCCCAAAACTCATCTAACAAAGGGTTAAAAAAAGATGTAGATATAACTGTGATAGATCTTCACAAAAAAAAAATCTTTCAGGCCATCAAAAATGGGAGAACAGGATAAACATAAACTTCTTCAATGAAGAAATACAAATGGACAAAAGACTAATGAAAAATGCTTTCCATAACTAATATAGTGATTCGCATCATCAGATTCAAATCAAATGATGAGATATCATCTCACATTTATGGGGGTTAGAATATATCAAAATGAACAAAAATCGATGAGGGAAGAAAGGAACTTGCATTCACTGCTGGTGGAAACTTCTAATGATCCAGTTTTCCTGGAAAACAATACTGGCAGTCCTAAAAAATTAGGAGTTGAGCTTCTTCTTAACCCAGCAACTACACTTCTTTAAATACACTCTAAGTGTCCCAAAATAAAATGCATCAAAGACATTTGCACCCTATTCCCTTGCTGAACTCTCTACTATACCCAAAATCTGAGAACAATCCAAGTATCCAAGAATTGAATATAAACTATGGTACATATACACAATGGAATATTACTTGACTATAAAAAAGATAAAATTGTGTAATTTTGCTGCTACATGGTTAGTACCATGTTGAATAAAAGTAGTCAGAAAGAGTCCAAAATAAAATGCTCTCTTTCTCTTATATGGGATATAATGAAACATTAAAGTGGAATAATGAATGACCAAAGTCAATGAAAATAAAGAAAATATGAACTGGTATGTAATAGGAAACATTCTATTACAAGGCCTGGGATGGAGAGGGAGGTTTCAATGACTGTAGTTGAAGGGATATGTTCTATCAGGAGGAGGTGGTGGTGCTGAAAGGTGGTCAAGTATTATAAATGAAATCACATCATCAGTGATACTGTAAATCACAGTGCAAAATCTTACAAGAGAGGGGAAAAAAATGCCTCTCATAAATATAAGTACACTGGTGGGTAGGAAGCGATGGACAAAAGGGAGTATAATTGGAGCAAAATGGACCCTGGCAGTGTTAAAAAAAATGTATGACTGAATCCTAATCATAATTAGGATGGTACTTTCAGTGATAAAATAAAAGTACAAATAGCATGTAAATAAATAGATCTCATAATAACAATATTAAATTGAAAAAACAAAGTCCACAACAATGTAAACAGTAAATGTGTTCCTCTTTGTACTGATTAAAAGAAATACATGTGACAAAGACTAAATTCTAAATAATGACCACCTGGAAATGCTATTGAGGTGAAAGCCATAGATTCAATTAATATTTAGGAAATGTCTTATTTATTAAGAAAGTCATAAAAAAAGCAAAATGAAAAAGAAAAGAAAACAAGAAATAGCATAAGTATGCAGATTTAAATATTATTTTATACATGTAATTATTCATCAAATTTTAAAATGTTTTAAAACTACAAAAAACTAAATAGAATAAATAGTATTATAGATAACTATATTATAGATAGCTAATAAACTTAAAAAAGTTATAATATAGCTGCCATATATTTAACAAAAACAAAGAAACAAGAGTTCACAGCTCATACTTAGAAACTCAGTGGGAATTAAATAATAGTGTTGAAAAATATAAGTCCCTTTTTATTTTTTTAAATATTTGTTATGAACAAAGTGAATTATGAATCTTTCATAGTAATATTTAAGGTACATAATGACAATGAATCAAGGGCATCATTCCAACCACCAATATCGTCCTTCCTCCACCCCAGTTCCCAGCATGCATCCCATATCTCTCTCCTTTGCCCCCAGACTACTAGAGTTATAGATTGGCTATCAATTCTGTTGTCATTGGTTTGGTTTGGTGTTTTTTTATTTCTACTCAATGTTTGGTCCTGGTACCATCCATTTTTTCCCCTCAATTAATGAACCATAACAAGATGATTAAAGTTATGTGGTTCTGTTTGAAATAAAAGAGAAAAGAAAAAAGAAAAGAAAAACCTGAAAGTCCCTTTTTAAATGTAATATGTTATAATTGTTGCCAAAGGATTCAAATATAATAATGCAAACTTTTGGGGTCTGGGGGTGGACATACCCCCACTGTGCTCTGGGGTTACTCCTGACTCTGAGCTCAGAAATTACTCCTGGAAGTAAATGTGGGTGGAGGTCGAACCCCTTGCTGGTGGTCTCAGAGTTTAAAAATAACTTCCAATGGGAAATATTTCCAATGGGAAACATCTTTCCTCGATTCTCCTCTTAGAGGAGACCCCAGCAACAAATCCCCCACAAATAAACAGTCCAGTCAGAGAATTTAGGGGACCAAAGGTTCGGCAACAGAAGGGCTTTTTTCAATCTCCAAACCATTCAATTCGCCTCCTACTCCAACCAAGAGTTCTCTCAAAAAAATATATGGGATTCAGGAATCAAACCTGGATCAGCCACATGCAAAGCAAACACCCTACCCGCTGTGCTATTGCTCCTGCCCATAATAAGGTAAACTTGTTAAAAAAATTAGGAAAATAAAGGCTGGAGCGGTGGTGCAAGGAGTAAGGTGTCTGTCTTGCCTGCACTAGCCTAGGACGGATGGCAGTTCTATGCCCCGGCGTCCCATATGATCCCCCAAGCCATGAGCGATTTCTGAGTGCATAGCCAGGAGTAACCCCTGAGTGTCACCATGTGTGAACCAAAAACCACTGATCAGGTTTGATTCCCAGCATTCTATAAAGTCCCTCAAGCTTTCCAGGAGTGATTTTTGAGTTCAGAGGCAGGAGTAACTCCTGAGTGCCACAAGGTGTGGCTCCAAATATGATAAAATAAATATATATATTAACAAATTAACAAAAAACTAATTTCTTACATTTGTTAAAACTAATTAAAATTTATTTCTGATCACTGTTTATCTGTAATATGTGAATGTTCTATTCAGATCATGCTAATTAATATTATATACATTTCTTTCTAACTATTTACCTTAAGATATGCAAAATAGCATCTTTAACTTGAATTTATTAAGATATTGAATGAATTTTCTCTTTTTTTGAATTGTGTACGACTTTAATAAAGTCTTTGCACTTTTATATTCATTTTTTTAAAGGAATCCCAATTTTCATTGTTAATTTTTTTTGTTTGTTTGTTTGTTTTAGGAGGGTCACACCCGGCAGTGCTCAGGGGTTACTCCTGGCTCCATGCTCAGAAATTGCTCCTGGCAGGCACGGGGGACCATATGGGGCACCGGGATTCGAACTGATGACCTTTTACATGAAAGGCAAAGGCCTTACCTCCATGCTATCTCCCGGGCCCCTTCATTGTTAATTTTTAAGCATTCTTTGTGTATTTATATTTACCTTTGTTTGATCACTAAAGTTGCAAATATTTTATATTTTCCATTTGTAGTTTACTTTTCATCATGCCTAATATTTTTATGCAGACAAATCTGTCCCTCTTTTCTCTGTAGTTCTGCTATTGTTCGTTTAACTTTGAGACTCTTGCTTATGTGGCTATCCAAAATTTAATAACTTAAACTATATTTTAATTGATACACACAATTATTTTATACCTTTAATTCTCTCGTTTATATTTGCTTATTTGAAAAGAGAACTTTTTAAACAAAGATTCCATTCATAGTTCAAGACCATTTATTAAAAATTTTCTTCTGCTGGCATTCATCTGTATTATCACTTTTACCAAATAACGCATTTTTTGTATATGCTAGTATTTGTCCCTGAAGCATCTGTGTTATTTTATTGCTCCATCTGTCTATTCTTATGTAAGTTCCAATTTTAATAAGATCTTGATGCATCTTAAAACAAATTTAATAAGTACTATTTCCAAGTGCTTTTTTATTTACAAGTAGACCCTGTCATACTAACACCATTATTTCAATCTTGCATTGTCCTGTTTTATAGACAAGGAAACAACTCTTCGAGATGAAGGCCTCCAGCCTAGAATCAGAATTTAAAGCTAAAGGTACATAGTGTCTTACACTTTCATGCTTTCTTCTTTAAAAGAAAATCTGTCTTCTTAAGGCAGGCCATTTTGTAAAGGAATTAAGGTGAAAAGAGAAAAAATGGGGGTGCAATCTAAAAAACAGGCAGCAGAAAAAGTGGGGTTCTGGCAGGATGTCCACCCAGATCTTGACCCTTTCTGAAACGTGTGTCCTTGACGCATCACGCCTGCTCATCATGAACACCCTGGATCCGCGAACACCTGTTCTGAGAGCTGACTTTTAGGAATGGTCATATTCAATAACTTTTGCTTCAAGGCAGTGAGTGAATGAGTGCTTAAGGGGAGAGGCCTAGGAGCTGAGTTCTCTGCTTACTGCCTGACAATTGACGAGTACTGAAGCAAGCCAGCAGAGTGGACTTTACCGCCATGTGCTGTAGATATTAAAAAAATGCTTATCCAGCTTGACCCTGTCTATGTTTAAGTCCGCAGCAGAACAGAATTCCAGCCTGTAAGTGGATCTACTAAAGTGGATTTTCCTGCCATGGTATGTTCTTGGGATTGTCTGAAAGATTGCCACACAAAGTGCAGAAGATTAAAAGTTAGAGCTTATTGTGCAGTTTAAGTAATAGGTCCGGGGCCTTCTGAAATGCCTAGGCCTTTCCTTTTCCCATGGACAACTTCCCAGTCCAGTCCCCACGTTTACTCGCCTCCACTGTATTCACTACATTCACTGTATTTCCAGTGAATTTTTTTCAAGTCTGAAGTCGTGTCCTTTCCAGGATTCACCACAGGACTCTTGTCGCAGGGTTTCTTTAAGTCTCCAGTCCACACCTGACTGTGCTCTGGCCTATTTTTCAAATTGTACCCCAGTAGTTCCAGCCACTAGTATGGTGCTCTCAGTATCAGTCCTTGCCTGAATATTCCATCTGTCCCGGCATTCTAAGGTCCCTATAGTCTTAGCGTCGTACAGGTCTTACAGTCTGACAGAGCATATAAATAGCATGTCAAGAGAGAGAATATGTATGAGGGTAGGGGGTCTGGGAATGAAGCAAAGTGAGGGATGGTGAAAGGAGAAGCTAGAGAGAAACCCGGGACTTTGTTTTATCTGTTATTCTCTACTCTATCTATTCTGATTGGCTATCTCTCTCCTGGACCAGATTTGAAGTGTCCCACTAAATTCACCAGAAGCTCCACTTTTCCATTTACTCTGTAATAAGGCCCACTTTGTAGGAGTAGATCCCTGCCTCCTGCAGTATCCCTGGTCTGAAAAGTCTGATGCTGGGTCTTCAGAGAAGAAGGCTGCATAGAGTTCATCGTTAACATCTAAAGACTTAAGGGAAGCTTGGCGTCCTTCAGAATCTGCTCCAATGAGAGAAGTCATGACAGGCATGTTCAGTTTTCACAGACCTGTGGGCGCCTTCTTGCTGTTCTTTGGATTTATCTACATGGTACTACAGCCCTTGAAATCTGCCAGCATCCCAAAAGTGGATAGAATGTTCTTGATCTAAGGAGCTAGACCTAACTCCACAATTGTTTACTTAAATTCTATCTACTGTGTAGCAAATTGCATGATAATCATCTCTTCTTCCAGTCCAGTAGGACTCCTTTGTATGTGAATACCACAGTTTATGCAGCCAATCTTCTCTTAAACAATTGTTTAAGAAGAAGAGATGATTATCATGCAATTTGCTACACAGTAGATAGAATTTAAGTAGAGTAGAATTTGTCAGAGGGAGACATGAATGATATCTTTCATATGCAAGACAAGAAAACAAAGCAAGGGAATCAAAAATAGCCCAAGGCAACAGAATTTGAGAAATTATCTAAGGATCCCTGGGTTTGGGGCAGGTGTGTGAAGAGGTGCAGGGAAGGGAGTCCCAGACAATAGTGGAGGAAAGGAGTCTGATGTGTGGGGAAGAGGGTGGTATTGGAACAGAGTAGGTAGGAAATTGTATGCATGAAATCCTGTGCTACAGGTGGCAGTTATTTATTCCAAAACTAGCCTTTGTGTCTGGAGACTTCAAAGGTGTAGGAACTGTAGGGTCTGCTTTCAAAACTGACTTTCAACGCCTTGAAGTTTGAAGGTAGGCATGCTGGAAGTCAAACCCAGGCATAAGCACTAGCCTAGACCCAAAACCAATCAAAGTTAAGAACAAGTTTCAAATTAACCCCCCACCCCCCAGGGAAACCATCTTTCTTCTGGAAAAATTCCAGAATGTGGATGTTCATGTCTTTCATTTGTTCTCAGCTGGGTCCAGATTTAATGCAAGCTTTTTTTTTTTAATTTTTTTTTTGTGTGGTTTTTGGGTCACACCCAGCAGTGCTCAGGGGTTACTCCTGGCTCCATGCTCAGAAATTGCTCCTGGCAGGTACGGGGGACCATATGGGGCACCGGGATTCGAACCAATGACCTTTTGCATGAAAGGCAAATGCGTTACCTCCATGCTATCTCCCGGGCCCCTAATGCAAGCTTTTTAAATCAATTGTGTTGTCAGAGCAAAACAAGCTTCATACTTAAGCAAGGACATAAAAGTCCTACCCTAAATGTGGATCTACTGCGGTATTAGGAAAGTCACCTTCATAACTTTGGTTGTGTTCATGGTGACACATTTTCTTTAGGTGACAGACGAGGAGCAGATGTTCACATGGTAAATTCTAGTGGTGCAGAAAGGAAATCTTGGTTTTCTCTACTCTTGTCTCCAGTGACAATTTTGTCACGTAAGATCTGCCAATTTCTGCTGCCTGCCACAGGGAGAGGAAGTAAGGCGACAAGCTCCTGAAACTCTCTTTTTTTGAAAATAATGTCTCTACTGAGATTACATTTACTTATAAGAGTATGAGTTTGAAGCTTTCAGGTTCTACTATGTCACATCCCTCAATCACAGTGTGTTTGTGTAATTGAGTATTATTCAGATATAAAAATGATAGTCTTTAATTTTGCTATAACATAAATGAACTGATACCTGAATATCTCACTCTCGTGTGATATATGTTTTAAAGAGCAAAACAAAAGGAACAATATCTACTGAATAAATCCTTAGGTTTCACCATAAGACTATAGCTGAAAGACTCTTAAATTACTTACTATAGTATCCCTGAGACTATCCCTTCTTTTCTCATTGCCAACCCTTATGTGTTACTATAAATGTCATGCAATTTTATTTTTCATTGTGTCTTACAGACTATTATTTAAAAAATTGATATTTTGCAGTGGTTCTATAAAATAAGTTGTATTACTATTCTACTATCTATAAATCTTAATAGATAATTCTATCAGCTCTAAACTATTTTACCTTGTCTTTTGCAATATTTTTAGACATACATATACATTAGTTGACAGTATATAATTAATTTCTAAACTGCTAAATGTGGGCATAAGGTTATTTTATTTGAAATTTTAAAATGATCCAATTTGCTTGCAGAATAATTTAGTGTGTTTTCTATTACCTTTCTGGGGAACATAATTTTTTAAGATTTTTTCTTCCATTTCTAAAACTCCATTTTTATAACACTTGTATTGCTTTATAAAATGGTAATGTCTTAGATCATTAATTTTTTTGTTGTAGTTTTGGGGGTCACATCCGCGACACCAGGGGTTACTTCTGACTCTGCACTCAAAATTGCTTCTGGCTGCTGGAGTTACCATATGAGATGCCAGGATTTGAATCACCATTTTTCTGGGTTGGCTGTATGCAAGGCAAATTCCCTAATGCTGTGCTATCTCTCCAGCCTGATTAATTTATTTTTAATTGTTCCTAGATCATTGATTTAGAAAGTATTTCTAAATCAGTATTTCGACAACAGGAAAGATATCATTACTACTAAGGAAAATTGACCAAAACAGATAATCAAGTCTTTGCCTTTATAAAGCAATCTAGTAAATTTTACTTTTAAAAATGTTTCTGTCATCACTTATAATTTGTCTTTAACTGAATTATCTCTACTCTTATTTGTTTTTAGTATATAAGCAAAATATCTTCAATCATTTGACTCCATTATAAGTCTTTTAACTAAAAATTAATTTAATAAAAACCAAAGAGGTAAGAATTTGAGTTGTTTGCCCTGCATGAGACCAGCTCTAATTCAACCTGTAGTCCAGTCCTCCATTTAACCCAAAAAGCAACACCAAGAATGTCATTCACATATGTCAAAGCACATAGCCAGGAATAACCCATAACAACATTGGATACGACTTTAAGTAAATAGACAAATGATTTTATAATCAACTTACAAATAAAATCTTAACAAGAGACAAACTTTAAATGCAATTTATATAAAATAATTTATACAAGTATATATTATAATTATATTTAAATGTAAGTATTCTTGGGGCCCGGGAGATAGCATGGAGGTAAGGCCTTTGCCTTTCATGCAAAAGGTCATCGGTTCGAATCCCGATGCCCCATATGGTCCCCCGTGCCTGCCAGGAGCAATTTCTGAGCATGGAGCCAGGAGTAACCCCTGAGTGCTGCCGGGTGTAACCCAAAAGCCACACACACACAAAAAAGTAAGTATTCTCTGGAAGTATTTCCAAAATATTCTTTGACAGGTTTAATATTCCTCCATTGTGCTTCATAACTGTAGTTAAAGTTGGAATAATCAAGTATCCAAGGAGTCAGTTTTATAAAACTCTGCTTTCCTTTAATGGAATACCTTGATTTACAATATTGTTCATGCATACAATGTTCTTAACATCACACCCACTACAAGAGCATTCAGTTACTTAAAGTATGACCAATAGTCTCCTCCCAACTGCCATTCAGACCTGCCTTGGTCAGTTTAGTTATATTAAACTCAATTTTAATTTTAAGACACATTAAAAATATAAGACTCAAGGACCAGAGCAATGGTAGGGCATTTTCCTTTCACTAGGCTTACCTAGGACTTACCACGGTTAGATCCCTTGCATCCTATATGGTCCTCCAAGTTAGGAAAAATTTCTGAGCGCATAGCCAGGCATAACCCCTGGAGCATCACTGGGTGTGGCCTAACCACTAACCCCCCCCAAAAAAAACATCAAAATAATAAAACCTAAAACTTTTATCTACAATAACGAGTTATGCTAGACCAAATGTCTGTGCCTCCAACCATCTCCAAGCTCTCCAAATCCCCTCCCTCAGAGCCATTCCTTGCCTCCACCTCACCCCCCAAAAAACTCAGTTCATGGGAGCCGGGAGGTGGCGCAGGAGGTAAGGTGCCTGCTGCCTTGCCTAGGACGGACCACGGTTCCCATATGGCCCCCCGTGCCTGCCAGGAGCTACTTCTGAGCGAATAGCCAGGAGTAACCCCTGAGCGTCACCAGGTGTGGCCCAAAAACCAAAAAAAACAAAAACAAAAACAAACAAAAAAAAAAAACTCAGTTCAGTAGATCAACTCTCTGCCTTTGGCAGTTTGTGTTATTTTTCAAAGAACTCATCTTTCCCTTCAAAATGGTTAAGTTGACCAGACTTTGTATAACAAATATTTCTTAAAAGAGTGTCCAAACTAACCAAATTCTCTCTGTTTAAAAATATTTACTACCTTTTTGGCTCCAAACAGACATAATCTATATATTTATATATTTCTAAGTGTGATCTTGATTTTCACAGTTTTTCCTATTTTGTTAAGGTATAAAAGTATCTTCTTAAGTAGTTTTAGTGAAATAAATGTACATTTATTTTTATTCTAAATTAATATCCATTGACCAAGAACACAGAAATGATGATATACTTCATGTAAATTTTGTTCATATACATGTATATATGTATATATATATATATATATACACAGGATACTCCTATACGTTTCATAAAATACTTAATATGGGTTTGAAGAGATACTACAGGGTTTGAGGCACTTGCCTTGCACATTGTCAACCCAGGCTGGATTTCCAGCACCACATATTGTCCCTCAGGCTCTGCCAGGTTTTGCTTCCTGAACAGAAAGTCAAAATAAGCATTAGGGAGAGTTTCCCCACCCCTCCTAAAATATAGACTGAATACTTATTACTTGAATGCATATTATGCTTTTTCACACAAGAAAATTTAACTTCTGCCTTCTTTAGTTATTAATAACTAAAACCCTAATATGACTGCAGTAATTTTCTAAATAAAAAAGGAAGTCAGAAGAGATGAATGGAAGAATGTAGGCTAAAAGACAAGAAATTACAGAAATAAGAGTTATTTATAGTTAAAGATAAACACTGATAAAACATATAAATATACATAAACCGATCATTTCCTAAAAGCTAAAATCCAATATTACATCACTTAACTGCATAGATTAGATTTCGAAATGAGGTAATTTAGTCCAGTATGGCAGTAGAGTCACTAATCTGGAATCAAAAACCTAGGTAAAGCTTCTATCATGTAAAACAAAACACTCCAGCTTTGTATATTTCAGTTCTTTATCAAAAAATGTTAAGATAAGCCTGGATATCATCTCTCCCTCACTACTTATCAACTCAGGTCGGTTGGGAAAACTACTTAATATTTCTAGTTTCCTCATCCTTACACTACCTCTAATAAAATTTACTTCACTAGGTCATCAAGAAGAAAACCGAGTGCCAGTGAAATCTCTGCAGCAATGCTATTGTGAGCCCGAGGGCCCCGATTATGTGTATAGTCACTGACACACTGCAACCAAGAGTGTAAAAGCAATAACAGAAGTTAATGGACCCTAGCGAGTACTGCAATTAAGCAAGCAAGTACCATGACCAAAGTACCCAAGAGTGAGAGAGTACTGATATTCACTGTGCAAGGGTATTACAAGTTTAAAGTTTGCCAGTGCTATAGCCAAATATATGCAAACCTCTGGTCATCGTAACAAAAGAGAAGCAGGAGAAAGGGAAAAAAATACATGCTGCACTGTCATCATGGTCCTTGGTTGAAGAAACCTTTAATAAGATATGTTAGGAGCTCCTAGCATGAGTGCATGATTACAATATTAAAAGGCTATAAGAAAAGCCAGCCTTCCCTGGTATCTGAAAACAGACACAAGAAAGACGCATGTAAATCGATACAAGAAAAGCTACCCATTGGATGTTAGAATATTCTTGTGAGGCATTAGTAATGTAGTTTATATCTGTTTATATTTGATTAATTTGATAGTTAATTGACTATTAACTCAATAAACATTGAAGAAAGTAGAAAATGCTTTGTTACTTATTGAAGGGTATAGGAAAGCCTGTTTTATTAGGAAAGGAAGTATTAATAAACAGAAAAATAAATTCTATTTTAACACTTTTATGTAAATATAATATATATATTGATTTTATTATTTTAAATTCTATTTATTTTTAAAATATATTTATATTCTATCTTAAAAACTTTGATTTGCCTTTCAAATTCCTTTGTCATAGTATAGTACCTACCCTCTGTGATTTTAGGAAAATATGTAGCTAAAGTTAAAAATGCAATAATAAGTGCTTCAAATTATGTTAACAGGAATGTGTGACTTTTTTATTTAGGTAATGACATAACATAATATGTACAAAGTGCATTCCAATGATTTGATATTCCTGTATATATTGAAAACTTATCATACTAATTCTACTTAACATTCATCACCGCACTTAGTAACTTAGTAACAAAAATATTTTATGAGAACTTTTAATATACACTCTCTTAGCTATCTTCAAAAATACAAATTCACTATAATCAAAAATATAATATCATCCATAGTATATATCGCTTATTTCCTTTTTCCATATCACTCACATCTCAACTCCCACATTGGGCAACAACCAATCTCTTCTCTATGATCCTAGCTGGTTAATTTATTTACTTGTTTGGATTTTCCTTCTAGATTTCAAATATAATAAAATCACATAGCATTTGTCTATCAATATCTAACTAATTGTCACTTAGCATGCTTTGAGGTTTATTGGTGCATTCATGTTTCAAATTGCAAGATATCTTTGTATTAATGACCAAATTCTATTCCACTGTGAGTATGCTAAGTGTATGCTTATGACACATTTTATTTTTAATTTAATTTAATTTTATTGAAACGATTGTGATTTACAAAGTCCTTCATAGTTGGGTTTCAGACATACAATAAATCAGAGCCCAAAGATAAAACCCTGTAAAGAGCAGGAACCTCCCTGTTCAACTGAAATAAATGAATTAGGTGGTTCCAAATGTTCCACCAGATAAGGTCATTTGCCAGCAGATGATAATCCCCTGACACAAGGTTAAGTCAGTAATAAATTAAAACAGCTAAGCATGATGTAAATTTTGGTGTAATTTCTGTTCAAGTGGATGAAATGCTTACGTACAATACAATGTTTGAGTTGTTGAAGCCTGTAAAGCTCTATTATATTTGACAAGGGGCACTTGTCAAGTACTTGTGGTACTTGTCAAGACTCCCTTGTTTGTATAAAACTAGGACATTGACTAGTCAAACTCCCTTTTGCAGCTTGCATTATTGAGGTGATCTATGACTCAGCACCAACTCAGGTGGTCAACTCGAACCCTAACAATATATATGTATATGCTCTAAGGTCTCATTGATTTTAGTGTTGTTAAATTCAATCTTCATCACTTTTAATCCATGATTTTAAGCTATAGTTTGAAATACAGTCATAAAACTTCTAGCATTGTTTTTCTATACTCAGGTTGCTTTAGCTACTCTGGACGTTTTGCAGTTGCATACAACTTTCAGGATAATTTGTTGTATTTCTGTGGAAAAAATCCATTAATTTTGTTTATGATTGCATTAAATCTATTTAATGTTTACATAATATATGCATTTAACTTATAAACACAAAAACTTTCATATTTTTCCTCATCAATATAATTCTTATGCCTTGGTAATTTACCTTCTTAGAAAATTTTACTCTTGGGGCTGGGTGGTGGCACTGGAGGTAAGGTGCCTGCCTTGCCTGCACTAGCCTAGGACGGACTGTGGTTCGATCCCCTGGTTTCCCATATGGTCCCCCAAGCTAGGAATGACTTCTGAGCACATAGCCAGGAGTAACCCCTGAGTGTCACCAAGTGTGGCCCAAAAACCAAAAAAAAAAAAATTTTACTCTGGGGTATTTTTTATACAGTTATTAAAATCATTCGACTTCTACTTTACTTTATCATTGTTGTACAGAACAAAAACCATTGTATTTTTTATTTTTAAATACTATCTTAAATAAATATTTTATTCTTAAATTTTAATAGATTTATATAACAATTTTCTGATACATTTATTTTTAATCTATAAAATACTATTCGCAAAGAGCAATAATTATACATCTTTCAGATTTGAATAGCTATTATTTTAGCTATTATTTTTCTTACTTCATAGATCTAGCCATGACCTAATGTTTTACTTTTGAATAACTTTTGATTTAACAAGTAAAATTGTATAATTTTAAGTATTTATCTGATTTATTTCTATGTATTACCTTAAAACTAATTTACTAATTACCACCTAAGAACCTCTTAGATTTTTGAATACTGTAGATTTACTAAATAATATTGGGTGTTAAAAATTTCGTATACAAGGGCTGGACTGGTAACACAGTGGTAGTGCATTTGCCTTGTACGCAGCTGACCCAGGAAGAATCTGGGTTTGATCCCCAGCCTCTCATATGGTCCCCCAACCTAGGAGGGATTTCTGAGAGCATAGTCAAAAGTAACCCCTGAGCAACACCACGTGTGGCCCAAAAACAAAACAAAAAAAATACTGTATACATATTAAATACAAAATTAAAATATTAAAATGTTTAAATTAGGGGCCCGGGAGATAGCATGGAGGTAAGGCCTTTGCCTTTCATGCAAAAGGTCATCGGTTCGAATCCTGGTAACCCATATGGTCCCCCGTGCCTGCCAGGAGCAATGTCTGAGCATGGAGCCAGGAGTAACCCCTGAGCGCTGCCGGGTGTGACCCCCCCCCCAAAAAAAAAAACAAAAAGAAATAAAATAAAATGTTTAAATTAAACATTTTTATAAGGTTAATGCAAAATCTACATATACTATATAATAGTTTACTCATTCATTGGTTTAATTAGATCTATTAACACCTATTTACACTTAGTTTTTCTTCTAAAAATATTTACCAAGAATCATATTAGTTATTGCTTTAGTGAATTAATATGTAGTTCAAATACTGATGTTCATATAACTTTAAAATCAGAAAATTAAAACATTATTTAAACACTCATAAGTACCTTATTATTATAATTGTATGTCTTAGAATAAACTTCATAAATAATATTAAAATAATATACACATTATTGCAATCTATCACCTAAAATACTGTTTTTAAAGAAATTTCCTTCCTTAATTTTGCATAACCAACATATTGGTGGTGTAGTGATTAGCACAGCTGCCTTTCTAATTTTGGTCAACTAGTATAAACTCTATTACACATAGTATCTGTTATTTCCCATGTGTTAAGTAAGGTTTGGTTAGTTATATTTTAAATTTTTATATTTGTAATTCCTACAAATCTTGACTTTTTCCTTTATAATTTATACTTCTATTTCATTTTGCAATAAAATAACAATGCCTATTTTGGAAATGTCTCTCTAACTCCAAGGCATGTCTTTAGAATTTCTACACCATAGTTTTACGTCAATTGATGATAAATCTTGTATCTTGAAGATGTCCAATATGTATAAATTCCAATTGTCAAGATAATAACTTGTATTTCTCGTATTTGTTTCGAGTCATGTGCAAAAGTCATAAATTTATCTTTTAGGATATGTCATCTGCATGAAAATAAGTGTATGTCTCCTAATCCAAAGCTAGACTTTGAAGTTAGTGATAAAAGAGACTAGCAAATGAGTATACTATAATTATGATTGATATATGTTACTTTCACATCTCTTTTTTCCCTTTGGTTCATATAGAATATTGGTTTTTGTTTTAGGTTTTGTGTGTGTGAGAGAGAGAGAGAGAGAGAGAGAGAGAGAGAGAGTGTGTGTGTGTGTGAGTGTTTTCTCTGTGTAACTCTGTGTAAGTGTTCATGGACGCGTCTCTATTTTCCCCAAGTTGTAAATCTAGAAGGCAGTAAGAGGAAAAATGGAATGTTTTCCACTCATAACCCACATATGCACTCATGGGTGTAGATAAACCAAATCCTAGTTGTAACTGAATAATATATAAAATGTAGACAGCGGAAAAATATCAACATAATAGAAAATAATTACTTTTCCTTTAACTGTAGTTATGATTTCAAAATTATTCTTAAAATTAAATAGACTGTATAGATCAGTGTGACTAATTCCAAACTAATCTTGTATTCTACTAATTTCTAGATTAATCAATAAAAACATCACTGGCCACTGTGAGCCTCTACAGTTTGCTTTTGTAGTTACATTCCATCAAATAAACCAGATAACAAAATTTTGAAAGTCATGGACTGTGCCATCTTTGGTTGGTTCATTCCCAGAATTAAAAATTAGGACTCATACCTCCACACATCTAGTTACTGAAAAAAACATAATGCGCTTCCATTTGGGGAGTGTATTGTATTTTTTGGGTTAGGGGGATTAGTTTTGCAACATTAAAATTACACTTCAACTTTACACTTATTTTAATCAGTGTTATTTAATTGTAATATGTAAAGCTTTTTTTCTATCATTTTTGAGCCAAAATTGAGTTGCTCAGGGCAACTCAAAGGTAGTGTTCAGGGACCACGTGGAGCCAGGGATCCAGCACATTAGCCCCCATCTATTGCTTCTGTCCTGACTTGGAATCTTTAAATAGCATTTTTAAGTAGTGGTGAATATTTTAGAAATAATTTCATTATTCCATTGAAAATAAAGATGACTCAATTTAGCTTTCAAGGTCAATATTCAAGGTTTATAGTCAATTCAAATGACTCTTAAAACGCTTGTGAAATATGAAATTTACCCAAAATGTTCTTCTTAATAGAGTTTATTTTTAATAAGACATAGACGAAAGCTATATGGCAATTGAGCAAAGCATTATGAAGCACCATATGGGCTTCTAAACTGAGAAAATGATACACATGGATCTTGCCAACTACAGTCTCTCCTTTCCCACCTGCCAGTCTCCCACCATATCCTAAATTGTGTCATGATACTGGGTGCTTTTGGTATAACTCAGTTAAAAAAAATGAAAGGAAAAAATGTAAAAATGAAAAGAATCTTAACCTTGTTTAAAAGTCAGTGACCAATTTCAAATACTAGACTATCAGCATGCAAATAACCCTCAAATGTCCGATAATAACAAGTTTCCCTGATTCATATTTACAAGGTATCTAATTGATATTATCAGGATCTATTCTTTTTAAAAAATTAGAACTGGAAGGACTGGAGCGATGGCGTAAGCTGTAAGGAGTCTGTCCGTCTTGCCTGCGCTAGACTAGGACAGACTGCAGTTTGATCCCCTGGCGTCTCATAGGGTCCTCCAAGCCAAAAGCGATTTCTGAGCTCATAGCCAGGAATAAGCATCACCGGGTTTGGCCCAAAAACAAAACAAAACAAAAAAGAATTGGAAAAGGAGAAAAATCCCAGTTAGAAAAATAGAAGTCAAAATAAAGGGACCCAATATTTTTATCTGACTTTATGGCTCTTAGAGTTTCACTTTCCAGAATTCTAGTGCCCACAAGACAAATCGCCTTCTATAGTCCCTGCTTTTTCTAGGCAGTTTCTCTGTGCTAATCTGAGGTCCAAGCCCTTAGAATTAGCTCATCAAACCCAACAAGTGCCACCAGTCCTCTGTCATCATTGTCCTCTGTATTTTTTCACTCTTCCCATTCACTATAGTTCTCTTCTAAGACTAATGTAACCATCCCCTATAATAAATTTGCTCCATTTTGGGTTAAAGACCTTAAAATAAGACCCAAAGACATAAAGTTAATTGAGGAAAACAGCCAGAACATTTTAAGACATACACTTCAAAAAAGTTTTTGATGATAGGATGTCAATGGCATAGAGCTATAGCATCAAACCTAAATAAATGGAACTACATCAAACTACAAAGTTTCTGTATAGCAAAAAAAAAAAATGGGTTAAAACTAGAAAACAACTAACTGATTGAGAAAAAAATGTTGCACTCAACACATCAGATAAAGGTTTGATAGCTAGGATATACAAAGTATTCACAAAGGTTAGCTCCACAGAAGCTAAAAAAAGAAAAACTTCAAAAAATGGTGAGAGTAAATGAACAGACACTTCTCTGTCCTTTTTTTTTTTTTTTTTGGAGTGGTCACACCTGGCAGTGCTCAGGGGTTATTCCTGGCTCCATGCTCATAAATTGCTCCTGGCAGGCACGGGGGACCATATGGGACACCAGGATTCGAACCGATGACCTTTTGCATGAAAGGCAAACGCCTTACCTCCGTGCTATCTCCCGGGCCCCAACACTTCTCTGAGGAAGATCAACTGATGGCCAACAGATACATAAAAAATGTTCATTATCACTTATCATTAGAAAAATCTAAATCAAGACAACAATGAGATATCATATTACACCAATGAAGATGGCATATATCAAAAATAACGGGATCAATCTCTGTTGGCTGGGTTGTGGTAAGAAAGGAACTCTCATCCACTGCTGGTGGGAGTACTGCCTGGTCCACTCCTATGGAAAACAATATGGAAGGTTTTCAGTAAACTCAAAATTGAGATACCATATGACCCAGAAATCTCTCTCTTGAGTATCTATCCCCAGGACAAAAAGACATTCATTCAAAAGTATGCATGCACATCATTATTCATTGCAGCACTCAGTACAATAGCTAAGACTTGGAATCAAACTACCAAATTCCTGCCTATGTTGTATATAGTCCCTGTTATAATATAACCCTTCTTTCCTATCCTTCCATCTACACCTCTTCTTTCACTCACTCAACCCAGATCCATTATCTCTCTCTATTTGGCCCCCTTTACCCTCAGTTCTTAACCCCTCGGTAATCCGTACCTTCCCCTTGCCCAGCAAGTTGCAAGCCAGCTCCTAAAGTGAAAAGACACCCTCCCAGTCCGCCATGCACGACACAGGAAAGAATCTGCAGCCACCACTCCTGCTGACTCATGCTATTCAGGTCTTCTTCTCCCACCTCCCCTCACTGTGGACTTTTGCTTGCTACCAGATTAGACTCTGGAGAGAACCTTAGCTCATGGATATTACCTGATCCCTGACTTCTGCGAACCATTTCTCAAACTCCAAAAGATCACGTGCAGGATGAAACTGTGCTATGAATTATATCCCACCCCCAGACTAACTCAAAAGATGGAAAGGGGATATCTAAATTTACTTTATATGTTTCTGTGGACACATATTTTTAATAATTATAATTCTTAGTGTTTATTTTCATATACAAAAGTAGCTTCTCTTTTTTTTAGATCTGATTAGTAGGAAATTCTAGTAGAAAAGTCTTGTTTGGGATCTGAATTCAAGTTAGAGCCAGATTATAGAGATTGTTTAGCTTGTTATTTTTACCCCCATATGCATACTAGATATGCATATCATACATATGATATGTAGTATCATATGGCATTGTTCCTTTTTGCATAGGCACACTAAAATGGAGAAATCTTACATATGGAAATAAGTTCTTATCTAGTAGGAATAAGAACCCATACATTTTATAGTTCAGGGGCACCTTTCACCCTGAACATTTGTGGGGATTTGACATAGGTCTCAACTGATCAGACATCAGCAAGGTAACAGCAACAACTTGCTCCTAAGGACAGGTTTCCCTGCCTCGCAACCTAATTTCTGAAATGAAACCAGAAGATGCTATGTGAAACGCCAGCTTCAACTTAGAGTCTGTGCAAAAAACAAGATCTCTAATTGTACTAGATTAACTACGACAACCATGACTGAGCAGAACTTTAACTTTTCCTGGGATCTTAAAGAAAGACCTCAGGGTTGGACAATTAGTATGCCCCGAGCTTGTAGTTGGTCTATGACAGTATGTTTCATGAGTAGAGACACCTGTTGTTTTTTTTTTAGGCCAAGGGTATTTTCTTTCTTTCTAATTTCTCCAACGTTTATTGAACCTATGCAAAAAATAAATAAATAAAAAACAAAAACAAAGAAAACCTGCCATACTCAACCCCCCTTTTTAAATTTTACTTATAGCTTCTAGATAAGGTTTCCCACTTTTTCTGTAGAACCTTGGAACACGAATTATTTTGTTTTACCTCATATTACTGTCTTTCTACAAATAGAGAAAAGAAAAAAAATTGGGTGAGGACCAGGGGCCGAATGGTCTCAGGTGCATTGGATGAAAAAAAGTTAGAATTAAGTCAAAGTCAATGATAATAGAATCAAGAGACCCAAACTTTAACAAGCTAAACACAAAATGGACCTGATATGCTGGTAGACCCAAGGCTAAGGGTGGAGGCATGGAATATATGCTGGGAAGTCTGGTGGAAGGAGGTCAGAATTGGTGGTGGGAATGACCCTAATTCACCCTCATTGTATGTCTGAAATACAGCTATGAAGAACTTGTAATTCACAATGGTCTCAATAATAATTTTTTACAAAATAAATAATAAAAAATTAATTTGCTCCTTTTAAAGTATCTATAAAGGTTTCTGCTTTACTGTTTAAATTATAATGCTATTTATTACTGAAATTAATTTCTATTTTCAAATGTTACGGTGTAAAAAAATTCAAAAGTCTTGATTTCATGTCACAACTCTGACTGATTAGCAGGAAAATTGGTGATTTCACTCAAAAGTGAGCCCATAAAGTGGTTTTTATGGTTCAAATATCCAAGTTTAGAATAAAATCCCTCATGAATAGATTTGTCTGATTCATAGAAACTTTCACCCCTCTATAAAGTATTGACCTATTCCTTTGGCATAGTGAAAGCTCATAGTTTATAAAGTAGATAGTGCTCTACTTGGCAGTATTCTAACTCTGGTTTATATTATTACCAAAAGCTAATTGGAGTAATAGCATTTACTCCAGCACATATTTTCCTGTACTTACTTTAATTATATCATGTAACTAGTGAGTGACAAGTCTAACTTTTCTGGTGACTTTTAACATACAGAGACATAAAAAAAAAGTATAGGCTGGAATAATAGCACAATGGATAGGGCATTTATCTTGCACTGGATCGACCAGGGTTTAGTCAATGGAATTTGACATGGTCCCCCAGCTTGCCAGGATTAATTCCTGAATGCAGAGCCAGAAATAATCCCTGAATGCCCCACTGGTGTGGTCCAAAAAAACCAAAAAAATGCAAATTAAAATGTAATTTTTTTTTCAAAAATTTTTTTTTCAATTTTTTTTGTTTTGTTTTTTGTTTTTGGGCCATACCTGGTGACGCTCAGGGGTTACTCCTGGCTATTCGCTCAGAAGTCGCTCCTGGCAGGCACGGGGGACCATATGGGGAACCGGGGGATCGAACCGGGGTCCGTCCTAGGTTAGCGCAGACAAGGCAGGCACCTTATCTCCAGCGCCACCGCCCGGCCCCCCAAATGTAATTATTATATCATAGAGATAATATAAGAGTTAAGGTGCTTGTCTTACAAACAATTGACGCTGATTCTAACCCTGGCACTCAAATCACTGCCAGGAGTGAATCTTGAGCAGAGGCATGAGTAAGTCCTGAGCATCACTGGATTTCATCCAAGAAACGAAAAAAGTATATTATATTATTTGAAGAAAATATATGTTAAAATAAGATTTCATAAATTGTGGCTATATACAGCTATGGTAATTGTGTTTGTAAATTGAGAAGAACAAAACATTTTTATAGCTTGTCTGCAATATTTTCATCCCATTACATGTGATCCTATGCTTAATTTCCTGTTTAGTCTTTATGTAGTATCCTCTTGCTGTCCTTATTTTCCTAGTAGGTTAGTCAACACTTAAAATTGAATCTTTCTTCCTAAAGATTAAAAACACAAAGATACAGCAAAACAACTAAGGATGATATGATTTACTGCTAGTGACATCTGTTAGACTCCAGGCAAAAGGTAATTAATCTAGATCATCAGTGTTTATTTCATGCAACTTGTTTTTGTTATCTCTCAAGCCTCCTAAAAAAATAGCACAAAGCAAGTAGAAATGAAAAGACATAATTCACGCATATACTTGGTATACATACTCTTCAGATTATGTGGAGTTATGATCTAAATGCAGACATCAGAGGTGTAATCTGAAGGCAGCCCTTACAGAAAAGAAAATAAATCTACATTTTTCTTCAAGTAAACAGGTTAGGCTCTGCCTATTTAGTGTACTTTGGTAGTTACTAAAGGGAGTTAAAAAAAAAAAACCTCAAAAGTTCCATATTACAGAACAAGAAATTTATATGATTAGAATAAATGCATCAGTGATATTCATATGTATTTAAAAGCTAATCCATTTATCAGTTATTCTTTTTCAGAATCTCTTACATATATTAGGTGATCAAATAGGTATTCCAGTTCTCTAAGAGTTTAATACAAAGGACACATACATTTTTAGAAAGAACACTCAAGATAGTTAAATAACATTACTTACAACTGTACATAAGGACCGTGTATGGACTAAGAAAAGAATGAAAATGAAAATGATTTCCCCTAAACAAATATCACAGTTTTTTCTACAACTTGGCTTCTGCAGCATTTAATTCTTATCCACATTTAACATAAACATTCTCTTTTCCAAGTTTTGTTTTTCCTTAAAAACTTCCCTGCAAAATAAAAAAGTGAATTTATTCTCAGCACAATTCAGTGGATAAACTATTTCCTCAGACACTGCAAGAGAAATGCTTGGCAGAAGACTAAACCAGAGCCTGAGGAAGTTTATATTCCAGATTCAACATTTTTGTAATGGGAAGCAGCTGGCTTTGTCGTCTTTCTCCAGATCTCATGACTAGTTCCTTGCTTTTCAATGTTTGTTTTTTTAAAGTACCTGAACCAAGACAATGTATGCTTGATTTTTAAACCAGAATCAGTGGCAAGTTCTGAATGTCAAATGGAAATACACATGATGCAACCAAAAAATATGAAAGTCATGTGGAAGGCAGAATAGAAAAGTATGTGGACCCAAATCTGTGCCTGTCAACTGTTCTCAGTAAACCATAGTGAGTTCAAAGTTACATGCATAAGAAAAGTTTACACAGACACACACACATAGACACACACACACACAGCAGAGGGGAAGTGACTAGCCTTGGATTTTTAGGAATTTTTAAAAAAGCATGCAAAGCATTTCTCCTTAAGAAAATTTACCTGGGGCCCAGGAGATAGTATGGAGGTAAGGCGTTTGCCTTTCATGCAAAAGGTCATCGGTTTGAATCCCGGTGTCCCATATGGTCCCCCGTGCCTGCCAGGAGCAATTTCTGAGCATGGAGCCAG
>PVKC010008770.1:0-13467 GCA_004027635.1 Crocidura indochinensis
TTTTTTTTGGGAACAGAAATTCAACTAGAGAAATGTTTGTAATCATGATGCTTAAATAAAGATATTAATAGAAAATATTAAAAATAAAGAATTGGAAACATAAAAAATAGAATAAAATAAAATAAAAGCAAATAGAAGACCCAGTTTAACCAGCAATATAGTGACCAATGCATAGAGGTAAAAGAAAGTAACCTAGACGAGAGTTAATATTTAAAGTTATCCAAGTGATAATGGTTCTGAAAGCAGCTTCTCCTCAAGTAGGATTGGCTAAACTTGGATTCTCCTTTCTCAACCTTTATGGTAGGCTACTGAGGTCTCCTGGGATGGAAAGGCTTTCAATATCTGGGCTAGAATCTGGGTGAGGGAACCTGCTCGTCTTCCTGCTGTTGCTCCTTCTCCAATGGGTTTGTCTCTTTGGCCCCTATTCCATCAGTGATCTCAATAAGCAGCTTCAGGTTAAGGGTCCGAGGTCCTCTTACAAAGTGCCTTTTGTAAAAGGTTGGTGCCAGCATCTGAGATGCTGCCTAAAGTCTTAAGCTTTCTCCTCTTCACTTCTTACTTCTGTCCTGCCTGTTACCATAAGTTGTGGGGCTGAATCAGCAGAACCTATGTTGATTGTGACTATTTTGGCTACTTTTCATTGGTACCCTGTCATTTCTGGATATATTATTAGCTTTTGGACCCCTCTCCCATTTCACAACATCACTTTTCACATTCTCCACCTCCAATGCTACACCAAAGTTTTCTGGGATTGTTTCTCCTAATAGCTGTCCTGTGAACAAAGACATCTTCTTGGTGTCATTTTTGTTTATAAGTCCACTATTATTCTGAACATTGAACCATTTGAAAGTGCCCAGGTATTTGATTGCCAGCACTAGCTTGTCCACCTGACTCAGGGCTTGGGGCAAAGGAATATCTGAGTCTGCAGGGCTGGTCGCAAGCTCATCATCCTTTGTTGGAGATGAGATTCTCTCTGGTCTAGTGTCAGTAGTAAGCAATAAGTTATTCCACAGTGGGTTGGTTTCTAGATTGAGAACTTGTTATCACTTGGAAGACACCCCTCCCCTATTGGGGAGAATCCCTAGGGAGCCTGCCATGTACAGTCCAATGTGAGAAATGCAGGTAGATGGACCAAAGCAACAGGAAGCCATTCCTATTAGGGGCCAAGTGTACCAATATTCCAAAAGATATGACATATTCAGTCCAGCTTGAGTGGGCCATCATGGTGATTATCCATCAGAGTGTCAAATCATTCACTATCATTAGGATATTCACAGGTTCTCGGTTTACTGTTAGAATACCAGATGTAAAATTACTCCATGTGTCACATATCCAACCCCAAATGAATGGGTCTGAAACAAGTTCACATATGAAATAATTCAAACAAGCTGAGGATAAAACATGTGCTGTCTGGCAATCTTCTCCCACATATTGAAAGAGAGCTGCCTGCCAGAACTGTCATTTATATTGAGTACAGAGACTACCCCAGGTGAGGGAGTAAGTTAAAACAGAGTTAAAACAGATAGTAAGACAATCTCTGTTTTGACTTAAAAACAAGTTGTAAACAAATAAATACAAAGGAACCAGGGATGATCTTTGGGTTGAAAAAAATCAAGTTGTAAAAAAATACATAATGATACAAATAAACCACGGTGATCTTTGTTTTGGGAAAAACATATATAATCAAACACACATATCTGTATATATTTACATCTCTTTTATATATATGTTCCAACATATATAGTTAGAAATTGATATACTTAAAGAATATAAAATATTATATTCAGAGAAACATGTCTCTAAAACATTTTATTGTGAAAAGTTAAAGCTCTTTCTTTATTCATAAAACAACTTCATTTTCCAGCTTTGATAGCTCCTGACAACTACCATTCTTTTACTATTGACCATATATTGAAGGGATTATTTCTATGCTTTGTATTGTGTCTCAGTGTACTATTGCAACTTTGACCCTTTATTTTTATTTAAAAAATAGTGTTTACATCTTATTTATGGATTTTTCAGTTTTGCTTGTACCATTGACTTCTGTTGGCATAACACTGATATTGGAAAAGGTTCTTTTGTGCAATTTCTTCTTGAATTTATTGACTTGCTTTGCAGGATCACATAATGTCTATCCTGGACAATATTCCATGAGCAGTAGAAAATAACCTATAATCCCATAGTGTTGATTAGACATATTAACGCATGAATATTACAAAATAAAACATTTTGTAAAGCAACCAGCCATGTCAAAAAGCATACAATGAAATAAGATATTCAGGAAAAAAAGTGGAAGAAGAAATAAGACCAGGAATACTGGGTTAAGTACTAGCTATTGTATTTGTTTTTTGTTTATTTTAATAGTAAATATTTAACTTTAGAGAGTGAAAGATTGTATTTGTTTGTTGTTTATTTTAATAGTAAATATTCAACTTTTGAGAGTGAAATGAGAAAGAAAAGAAGGATCTGAATTTTAGAGGTAGTTTAAATGAATAATATTCAGAAAGAATAACAAGATAAATTTATTAGGAGTATACAATGAATCTAATGGTCAATTGTTCACATCATAATTCATCAATGCAGATTTTCCAAGGCTCTAAAAGATTTTTGTTTTTTGTTTTGTTTTTTGCCCACACTTGCTGACACTCAGGGGTTTCTCATGACTATGCACTCAGAAATCCCTCCTTGCTAGGGGGACTATATGGGACACTGGAGGATCAAACCGTGGTTTGTCCTAGGTTAGAACATGCAAGGCTGACACCCTACTGCTTTGTGCCACCTCTCTACCCTGGCTCTAGAAGTTTTAACTACAAGTGTAAAGATGATCTTTGTAGAAAAGCAAACCAGAATTAGTATTTTCCCCAGAAAGTAATTTAAAAAAAAATTAAAGGCAATTTATTATACAGGTTCATCTTTGGATTTTTTATTATAATGTAAATACATTAATAATTTTATGTGGTTTAATAGACAACTGAAGTCTTTCATGTACTGATTAATTCATGTAATAGTCTCTCACAAGTGATAGTATTAACTTAGTCTTGAGGGTGCTCTACCAAGGTAGATACACTTATTGAAAGAAGTTTAAATGAAATGAGCTTAATTTTTTTATTCTATTTTATTTGAAGACGGCACTAGAGCTCAGGCATCTAACAACCACTCCCAGCTATACTTAAGCTGGTGTGAGGACCTGTGGTCTATGAGTAAAATGATGCTAGAGGACACCAAGTTTATACTCAATAGTTATAGGAGACTTAGTGCCATAAGGTGGCAGAGCAAGCTCAGGTTCCTAGTTAGATGCTCCAACTTGATGTTTTACCCCTTTTAGCTGTGCTCCCAGATCTAACATTATTGATTTACTTATCACATTCTGGGTCCTAATAATACAAAAGTCAAAGTCTTATCCTGTCTGAGGCCTATTCAAATTTGATCCCCTGTATTATACATGGGCACCTGATTATTTCTAGGAGTGATCCCTGAACATATAACAAGGGAGAAGTTCTGAGGAAACATATAAAGTGTGATCCAAACACCAAAATATATAAATAAATATCAATTCTGAGAATTCCTCATAATTACTTATCTTTACCATATTTTCTTGAGTAAGACATCAGTTTCCATGAGAGATAGAAAATTTCTGAATTTTCCATTGCACAGATGAATTTTAATGATGAAGGTAAAAGGATGAGGACATTCATAAATCCTGGTCACAAGAGAGAACAAAAATGTATTTTTATATGAGAAGTTATTAGGTGGCTCAAAAGATATCTAATTAAAGCAAATCTATATTAATTTAAGGAAAATATATATTTAAATGTATTTAATTAACATTGAGACATTTACTTGTTTACAATAAATAATTTACAGTTTCATTGTAATGGTATTTATTAAAAGCAAATGAAATATTTAATTTGTTTTTCTATAAATAGTAAAAAAATCAAATTAGTAAATATATTTTGCCTGCTAGATGAAATGTTGCATACTGAATTATATTTTAAATGTTCATATGTTGCTTATATTCTAGTAAAGTGTATATTTTAAATGCATGATTAGTGGTTTGGAAATGTTTTAGATTACAATTGATTCTAGAATTATTAATAATAGATAAACTTCAAAGACCATCAGCAAACTGTAGTTACAAAATGTTTATTACTAAAATTATAATGTAAAATGAATTAAATTCTAAAGAAATTTTCCTTGCTTTCAAGTTGAATGAATTTAGAATATTTTTTGCTATTATTCTTTTTCTATTTAAAAGAGATTTAGTTTAAAATTTTGTTTGATATTTAGATTAAAAAGATATTTAGTAATATAAAAATTAGTTAATAATATTTTCAGCCCAAAATAGTTTATGAGTACATATGTTTACTATACTTAGGAAGTTATAATACATTAAGTTTGACTACTACTTCATCCTTCAGTAAAATGCCAGCATTCTTCCTTTTGGTCAGGGTCCCTCACATCACTCCTGCCACACTTTATAACCTCAACTTCATTATCAGCATCAGAGGTTTGTTTATATATATATATATATATATATATATATATATATATATATATATATATATATATATATATATATACACACACAATTTCTTTATTTAAACACTATTATTACAAACAAAATTGTAGTTGGGTTTCAGTCATAACAAGAAACCACGCCCCTTCACCTGTGTAACTTTCCCATCACCAATACTCTCATCTCGTCCCTCCCCAAACCCCCACCTGTACTTGAGACAAGCGTTCTACAGCCCTCACTCACTGACATTGCTATGATAGTTCTCAGTGTAGTTATTTCTTTAACTGTACTCGCAACGCTTTGTGGTGAGCTTCATATCTAGAACCGATCTTTCAGGCCCTCATCTCTGGGAAATATTTCAATGTCTTTAATTAGTCTTAAAATCCATAGATGAGTAAGACTATTCTGTGTCTCTCTTCCTCTGATTTATTTCACTCAGCATAATAGATTCCATGTATATACATGTATAAAAAAATCTCATGACTTCATCTCTTCTTACGGCTATATAATATTCTATTGTGTATATGTACCACATTTCTTTAGCCATTTCTCTGTTGAAGGGCATCTTGGTTGTTTCCAGAGTCTGTCATTTATAAATAGAACTGCAATGAATATAGGTATGAGTAAGGAATTTTTGTATTTTATTTGTGCGTTCCTAAGGTATATCCCTAGGAGAGGTATAGCAGGATCAAATGAAAGCTCAATTTTGGAGGAATCTCCATATTGTTTTCCATAAGGGCTGGACTAACCCACATTCCCACCAGCAGTGAGAGTTCCTTTCTTCCCAAATCCCCACCAGGACTGATTTTTCTTGTTCTTTCTGATGTGTGCCAGTCTAAGCAAGACCTGCAACTACTTCCTGATCCCCAGAGGCTTGTTTTTAGTGGGTACTATTCCTCTAACTTTGCTTTTCCTGGTTCCATATTTGAGAAATAATATGGCATTTGTCTTCCCTCTGACTGATTTGTTACATCTAACAACTTGTAAATCTATTTACACTTTAGCACAATACAAGAGTTCACATTTTCTTATGCTGATTAATGTCTCATTTTTTTAAGATATTCATTCTTTATGCACTTATTTTCCTTTTGTTTATTAGTGTTGTTTGCTGATAGTTTTGACTGTAGTTAAACTTTTGAGGTTTCAATATGATTTCCTTGAAGCTGAACAAGTTTGCTTTGCCACCAAAGTGAAACAAGGGCTGGTTTTCTCCACATTCCTGGCAACTTGAGAAGTTTTCAGCTTTATCCTTCTGTCTGTCTCTCTGTCTCTCTGTATGTTTTATTTGGAAGCCATTCCTGACAGTACTCAGATGTTACTCCTGGCTCTGCAGTCTGAAATTTGGGAAAACTATATGGGATAGAAAATAGGTAACCTGCTTGTAAAGCAAATTGCCTACTCAGCTTTACTATCACTCAAAAGATATATATTTGACTATATGTCTGATACATATATATATTATCAAATATATATATTTTATTTTTGGGCCACACATGTCTGTGCTCAGTGGTTACTCCTGGATCTGCACTCAGAAATGGCTCCAGCAGCTAGGCTTGGGAACCAAATGGGATGCCAAGAGCGAACCTGGGTTGGCTATGTACAAAGGCAAATGCTCTCCCTAAAGGCATGTTAGGTGATATTTAATGCTGTTTTATGGGTTTCCTTGATAAACAGTGATTATGAGTACTGTAAAGTGCCTACTGATTACTTTTCTTCTTTGTATGAATATTTGTGTCAGCTTTTTGCCCACCTATTTAATGGGGTGAGTATTTTTCCTTCCATTTTGTAAGCATATATAATATGCATATTTATATATATTTATTAATATTAATATATAATATACATTATAAATATTTTACAAATATATATTGGCCCTTTTCAGATACTGGGAGTTGTTAAATATTTTCTTTTCTTTGATATAATGCATTTTATTTTAGAAATCATTTTCTTTCCACCAACAAGACAGAAACATTTAAATTTGATACAGTCATTTCTATTCTGGCATTTGCTTTCTTTGCCAATAATGTAATAGAAACAATTTTGGTACTGCTTTTGTTATGTTTTAAGTTACATTTAATTTAGTCAAATATAGTAATGCTTGAGAGATATTCCTGTTCTAATTTTTAGTGTGCTCAAAGAATCAGGTAGTACCAGAAAGTTCAACCCAGTGCTCCAACATATAAAATTGCATTCCAGTACTTTGAGATAAATACCTGGCAATATTGACTTCTGGAGTCAATAATCAAAAATGTTCTAGCAATTTTAATTTATGCATTATTTATTCATACTAATTTTCAGATTGACTTCCCAGTGGTGCTCATAAATTTCAGAGAACTCAGTGAGTTTCTTAGAAAGCCACTGTTGGATTTGTGCACCCTCGGGTGTAATCCTAATTAGGACCTGAAGTGCCAGTAATACTTTGACCAATCGCAGCAGGGCTTGGTTCCTCCAGGGTCAACTTAGATGTACTCAAGGGACCCTATAATTCTTGAAATGAACCAAGATGAGATGCACACCAGACATATAACCTAACAGTAATTCTATCCTTCATCTCAGATTTTAATTTTTGATTGCTTTTATTAAAAGTATTATGACAAAAATATAAATAGTATTTTTCTATTTTATAACAAAAGTTCATTCCAGAAAGAAAAATAGTTCAACAGTGTTTATGTGCAAATGAGCCTTGATTACAAAAAGTTAGTAGCCTTTGGGGCCCAGGAGATAGCATGGAGGTAAGGCGTTTACCTTTCATGCAAAAGGTCATCAGTTCGAATCCCGGTGCCCCATATGGTCCCCCGTGCCTGCCAGGAGCAATTTCTGAGCATGGAGCCAGGAGTAACCCCTGAGCACTGCCGGGTGTGACCCCCCAAAAAAACAAAAAAAAAGCCAAACAAACAAACAAAAAGTTAATAGCCTGTCCACTGCCAGGTGTGACCTTAGGCCACGCTCCAAACACACACAAAAGGAAAGATAGTATTCCAAAACTAAATATAAACCTTTTTAATATACTCAGTGAAGTTTTTAATGAATACTCACACATAAAGCAAAAAAGGAAAATGAGCCTTTTCTTGAGATTTATGTAGGAACAAAATTTCACTTCATACAATTAAGTTTCATGTTAGGGAAGTAAATAAGATGCTCAAGGAGGGAGATGATATATATTAAACATTTTTCACTTTACAAAGCAAAAAGTCAAGCTATTTTCAAGGAAGAGAGAAGATAATTTTAAAATCTTTAGATAAAAATGTTACTTTTATATAACTCTATTTGTATTTATATGGAGTTGACATAAAAATGATAATGAATTTATAATACTCAAAGATATAAATACTTAGGGTCAACCATTATCTTGTTTTTTTTTTTTTTCTGTGGTTCTCAGGAACACGTAGGGTCAAGGGTCAAACTTGTGTACCTGCATGCAGTGCATGAATTCAACTTTTGAAATATCTCCCTCCCTTCATGATACCTATTTATTTCCTTTGTTATACGCCTCTTTCTTTACCCTCATTTATTATATATGTTTAGCAATGATTTTGATTTTCATGCTTCCTTTTTTTCATCATTAGTTTTTTACTATTCATTGATATACTAGCAATGTAGTCTCTTAATTCATCTAAGAAACTTATTTATCATACTTCCTTAGCTACCTAATCTCATAGTCACATGTTAATTTTATATGGAATATGACTGGATATTGACAATGCCAGAATAAAACGCAATATAAAATTTATTTCTATATTTCAGATAAATGGTGAAAATTAATTACTTTAATTCTGTACAGTCATCTTGCAATTTATACAAAATACATAAATTATAAAATTAAACTTCACCAAAATCTCATTAAAGGATAAACTGTTAGTGGAATAATTACTATTATTATATATATCTTATGATATATAAAAATGTTGCCATATAATTGAATCTTATGTGTTCTTATTTTAAAGATGTTTTTCTTTAATCTGTTTTTCAGTTTATTTCATAAGAAGCAAACTGATTGTGGTAGTAATTTCACATTTTTTAAATTAAACCTAACCTTGAAGTGTTTTATTGCTTATACAGTTATATATGTTATTTATTTCTTAATAAAATAAAAAATGTAGTAAGAATTAAAACATATAAATCCCCATTTTCATATTTTATAGTTATTTTATGCATTTGGTTCAATGTATAGTATTATAATTAATTTATATTTGGTTCAAAATTAAAAATTATTAAAAATGGTTATAAAAACTTTGTATCCATGTATACAAATGAATTAATTTATCTTTACTATAATTTTTACACACCTATATATACAAATGAATCCAGATAGAAAATGTTTTCTAGTACAGAAATTTCTGAGTTAAGAACAGATACATTTGTAATTTTGATGCATTTTACCAGATTACATGGTCCCAAATTGTATAATTTTTGATCCCATTAATAGTTTATGCAAGTGCTTCTATTTCCAGCTAACAGTAGGAGATGAACAATTTTAGATGCTGCAATCTAACGAGTAAAAATGATATGTCATTATAGTTTAGCTTTAATTTGAAAAAACAGTTTTGGCTGTTGTCAGAAAATGCTTGTTCTGTATTTTCTCAACATGTCTTGGAAGAAAAGTATAGTTTTCCTCCTGAAATCTAGCTTCAAATCTTTGTTTCTTTTTATGGTATATTTGCATTTTTTTAATGTTTCTTTTACAAGCTCTTATATTATGTAGTGGAGAAAGATCTCCTCAGTGAATCCTGTATGGTTGCTTGCAGATAGATTAAATAGATATAGTGCTTTATAGAGGAGCAAGCCAACCTTGCCAGGTTCAAAACATGGGCCTTGACTTTTTTGTAACTGTAGACTCCATTTCCTTTCTTCTCATAATGTCATGGCATACATAAACTTTTAGGGGAGCTCAGCCCACCAGATGTATCCTCAGATTTTTCTGGTGGGGAGAAATAAAATAACCCCATAGGGTTCCTCAAAAGTCCCACTGTGGACGCCTTTTTCCCCTGTGTTGAGGAATTTCTGAAGAGATGCTTGCCAATACATTTTTGGTCATTATTTGGCTATTTCTCCTTTGTAAATCTCTGGCAAAATGGTGGCATCTATCAAATAATTTGACTCAGAAATTCTAGCACCAATCAAACTGGAATCTATAGTATGATGAGTAGTATAAAATTTTGCTGCAACTTGGATGAACTAGAGAGTATTGTATTTTCTGATACAAATGCTGTCATCTCACCTTATTTTCAAAGTGATTTTTTCTCCCCTCCCCTACCCCAAGAGTTTTGTTTGAAAAAACTATTTGCTTTGGATTTTCTGAATCAAATTTTCTTAATTTTATTTATTTTATTAATCTATGTCATTCATATAGATGGAAACATATCAGATAATAATTTTAGAGGTGTAGGAAGCAACTTATTTACTTGTAGCTCAACAAAGATTTGTTTTATGAAGCATCAAATCAGTTCCAAAAATATGACTAAATGATATAGTACCAAAATAGGAAAAATAAAAATAGATTATGAAAAATAAATTAAAATGTTAGGAGATATAAAATTAAAATGAAGAAATTTTCTTCTAATACATGACATAAATTTTAGTTGCTTTGGACTTACTAACTTTACTATTGGGGTAAAGTCTATTCCATTGGATTTCATAAGTTCTTTCATATGTGGGATATAAATAATGTGATAAGGGAATAACATATGGTCTGTTAAAAATTAATGTAATTTTGTTGTTGTTGTTGTTGTTACACCCAGTCTTACTCTTGATTCTATGCTTAAGGATTACTGTGGTGATTACTTAGGTGTACCACATGATTTGCCAGGAAATGCAGGGTCTGCATCATGCAAGATAAGCATCTTGCCTGTTTTCTTTTCTCCAGGTCCATAAAAGATAATAAAATTAACAATAATGGTTCCTGTTTTGAAATAACCTACATATATTTATGTAACAGAGCATGATTGGAGCTTTTAAATTAATATCTAACTATTTAAATATGGTTTGAATGAACAGAATTTCTATTTTTAATTTATAAATGTTGCATATTTTGCAAAATTATTACTAAAACTAAAACCCAGTATTTTTGAATATTGCATATTCATAATGAATATGTAGAAAATATTTATATTTTCATAAATGCTTAAGTGCAAATATAAAGTGTACACTAAAAGTTAAAATATTAATAAAAGAGATGAAGGACATGATAATGTAAACAAAGTTCCTGTTAAAATGTATGCAGTCTTAGGAAAATTAGTACTAAAGCAGAATAACTGAATAATCTTCCACTATTTTTATAGCCTTGAAACATAATAACAAAAATAAAGAAACCAAGGACACAACTTTTGTACATTTTTAAGGCTCCTTGGAAATAGCTTTTAACAGTTTCACACAAAAGTAACATTATTTTTGCTACCTTAAAAGGTACAAAATTGTTTGCACATTTGATTAAAATCATGTGCAAAAGCACTCTTGAGCATAGAAATATTATTACCTACCACATGATTATATTGTAATAGTGTTTTACTGGTAGGACTAAGTTTTTTTTTTATAAGCTAACTCATTTGATCATAAAATGCTCTTACACATATGTAGTATGCTATATTGAGAATTTTTTGTGAATTTTTTGAAAACATAATTTTCTATGGAGAATGATATATATCACATATATATGTATGCACACATATATAGACTAAACTCAAGCTCTGAATGATGGAGTCTATTTGATTCCATCCACTGTAGAATTTACCCAGTACATTAAATGTTGTAGCCTCATCCCCACCTAACCTCTAAGTCTTTTTGTGAATGACTCAAATCACTGTATAACCACCATAGTGGTTAGAGTCAGGAGTAAGACATGAGTACTGCTGAGTGTTACTGCAACAACAAAAATTCCTGTATTAAACTTTAACACATTTTAAATTACAAACAACTAAAGTTTACAGCATGTATTGGGGTAAAGTCTATTCCATTGGATTTCATAAGTTCTTTCATATGTGGGATATAAATAATGTGATAAGGGAATAACATATGGTCAAACTCAAATAAATCTTAAAACTAGGATACAGAATAGAGTTTGACATGGCGGCGAGATATGTGTCTATTTTTGTGTGTCGTAAGTCAATAGTGGAAGGAACCAGACACTCTGATGGGGATTGATGTTAGAATGTTATATGCATAATTATCACTGACAGTAGTATAAAAGAATATGAAAAATAATCCACTATGAATAGTAGAAAATTCATAGACTTTTAGTTTCTAAAATGAACTTTTGCTATACATCTTCAGTTGAAAGTATTTTGGGATATAAATAAAATTCATTATAAATATGTAACTAACAGAATTTCTAAAATGGCTCCTTAAAGTTATACAGTCTCTGAAATTTGGTGATAATACAAATGATCACTTTTTTGATCATGTTATGTGATATAGCTAACTGACTTTGAGATAAATCAATAATCCCAGGTTACTTGGATAAGTCAAAAAAAATCACAAGAACCATCAAGAGCAGAGTCTTTGTTGACCATTATCAGAAGTAGTTGGACAGATTTGAAATGTGAAATTGTTTCAATCTCCTTGTTTTTAAACCCAGAGACCAAAAATAATGGAAGTAGCATTCAGAGTTGACCACAGATTCCAGTTGATGGTCAGCCAGGGTCTAAGGACCTTAGCTTTACAACTGCAAGCAAATAAATTCTGCCAAGAAAGTGAATGGATTTGGAACATTATTTTGGTTTCATGTAAAAATCTCATCGAGGGAAAATAATTATCTCAACCTTGCTATTCCTGTTGAGCCTATTTAGATTTCTGAGCTAAGGAAACTAAAATAATGAATGCTGTTTTAAGTTGAAAAAGTTATAACCATGTATATTAAACATTTATAAAAATGCAAATACAAGAAAAAGAATGTGGAAACTATTGCCTGGCACAAATTAGAACCTAGAAATACATATCCTTTATAATATAACCAAATATAGCTCTGGTTACCTTAGAGCACTTACTTCTTAGGTGGTCTCTCTCACTGTAGAATCGGAATAGATCCATTGGACCCTTAGAGCACACTGCCAACATAGTCTGCTAAATATTATACTATTAGTACCATGATCCCATTATAACACTACATGGGATGCCCTTCCAAAGGTAATATACATTGTTTATTTGATAAGATTCAAGTTTTTGACATTAGAGAAGATTATTTAACATAAATAATTTGCTAATTATATATTAGTGGTTTGATATAAATTAGTAAATTTCAGATTATATAGCACAATGTTTCCTAAATTAATATTCAATCTAAGGTAATGAAAATGTGACTTCAGGAAATCATTTTATTGATTGTTGATGACTTCTATACACTAAAATCTGTTGCTATTGACTATTAAAGGGTCATTAATAGCAATTTGATATGCATGCACAACAAATATCATAGAATACTAATATTTTATATTTCTTTATATTCTATTGTTATCCTGTAAATGTATCAGGAAATGTTTTATATTATAGATATTCTTGTTAAATATCTGCTTAATTTATACAATATTTGTAAAGGGAAAAATATCAATTATTCCAAACTAAATTCCTGATAATATCACATAGATTGGCTGCTCAAAAGAAAAGCTAGTGTTTTAGACCTCCAAACTCCAAGTGTCTTACTTAAAATAATGTATTTTTTATTCTATGTTCCATGTTATAGAGTACGATAGAAACAAGTGGTGCTGGCAGAACTGGTTAGCCACTTGCAAAAAAGCGAACATAGACCCCCAGTTAATACCATGTACGAAGGTAAAATCCAAATGGATTAAAGACCTTGATATCAGACCTGATACCATAAGGGATATAGAACAACACGTCGGTAAAACACTCCATGACATTGAGACAAAAGGCATATCCAAGGAGGAAACTGCACTTTCCAAACAAGTGAAGAGCAAAGATCAACAGATGGGAATACATTAAGTTAAGAAGCTTCTGCACCA